>PVJS01033092.1:0-22378 GCA_004027185.1 Glis glis | reverse complement strand
ATATATATATATATATATATATATATATATATATATATATATAATTTGCAGGAGAATGGATGGAACTAAAGACTATTATGCTAAGTGAGATCAGCCAGTCTCAGAAAGTTAAGGGTTTTATGTTTTCTCTCATATGTGGAAGCTAGAGAGAAAATAGAAATAAAAGGGACTTCAGACAAATGAAGAGACCAGTAGAACAGTGGAAGAGGACTGGGGGAGAGAAGTGGGGA
Source organism: Glis glis (assembly GCA_004027185.1). Lineage (NCBI taxonomy): Eukaryota > Metazoa > Chordata > Mammalia > Rodentia > Gliridae > Glis > Glis glis. Next base: position 22,148 of record PVJS01033092.1, on the reverse strand, counting down.
GAGGGAAAAGGAGGATTGAGGAAGAAAACAGTTCAAATAACGTATGTCCATACATGAAGGCATCACTACCAATCTCACTAACGTATGGAGAGGGAGGAGTGGGGAGTAGGGTGCGATGTGTTCATCACCAAGTGATGTGTTCATATATGAATGTATCTCTTTGGATCATACTATGATGTATATTTTTTTTTTGGCAGTACCGGGGATTGAACCCAGGGGCATTCTACCTCCAGGCTCCACCCCCAGCCCTATTTTTTATTCTTTATTTTTTGAAACAGGGTCTCACTAAATTGCGGAGGGCCTCACTAAGTAGCTGAGGCTGGCCGCGAACCCGGATCATCCAGTCTCAGCCTCCCAAGTACTAGGATTACAAGCGTGCGCCACCACGCCCAGCTATGATGTATAATTATAATGCACCAATAAAAGGATAAAAAGAGAGGTGCTACAATGATAGTAAAGATTAAAGAGGATGGGGAGTGTGGCAGGTGGAGTCATCTGTAACTTTACAGTTTACACATGAAAGTTAAGGTAGGAATCCTTGAGACGGTGACATTTGAACAAAGAGTGAGCCAACCATATAACAGGGAAGAATATGTCTGGTCAAGAAAACAGCTAGTAGATGGCCCCCTGGTAGCAATGTGCCCATCACGTTAGAGGAGCAGCGGGAATGAATGGGAGAGAAGTAGGAGATGATTTAATCAGATGGGTGGGGGGATGGGGTAGCCAGATTGGGTAGGGGCTTGGAGGCCAACAGAGAATTTCTGTTTTACTCTGAGCAAAACAGGGAGGCATTAGAGGATTTTAAGTTCATAGTGATTTGACCTAGTTGATTTATGTTTTGAAAAGATTTTTCCCCCTGCCATCTTGAAAATAGGTTTGGAGAGGGGGAGGAGACACCAAGGAGACCAGTTAGGAGTCTTTTGCCACATTCTGGAGAGAGATATTGGTGTCTGTGTAACAGTTTTAGCAATTAAGGTGGTGAAAATTGATTGTAGATTTAACTCAAAATGTGGAGGCAATAACATTTCTTAACAGATTAGCTGTGAAGATGAAAGAGAGAGAAAAGGATGCAGGCAGGCAGGAAGGCAGGAAGGCAGGAAGGCAAGAAGGCAGGTAGGCAGGAAGGCAGGAAGGAAAAGAGAGAAAAAGAAGGAAGGAAGAATCTAAGGTTGACTATAGTTTTTGGTCTATGCCACAGGAAATTGCCAAGTGAACAGGAAATGATACCAGGTAAAGAGGTGTGAGGAGATGAGTAGTTCAATTTGGGCAGTATGAAATTGGATATATCAAGACACTGACAGGGAGATCCTGAGAAGGGTGTTAGAAGTCTCAAACTTAACATGTTCAGAACCAAACTCTGCATCCATTACCTCTTACCATCCCCCCTCACCATCCAAAGCTCTTTGTGGTCTTCCAATTCTCAAAATAAGATCATTTGCAGGGGTTTTTTTTTCTTACCACTTAATCTAGCAACCCACATCTGGAATATATATATTATCCAGTGCTTATGTATGTAGTACAGATGCCAAACAGAATGCACTATTGATATGCAGTTTCAAGCAAAATAACTAAATACATATATATGTATATATATACATATATATATAATATATATATATAAAACACAGCTTTTTTAGTAAGCAGCCAATGGTCTTCACTTAGCTTCTTGTATGATTATCTGCTATAAAAGTTTGTATTTTTTATTTCTTTATACTCTTATTAATGCATTGCAATTATACATCCTAGTGATGCTCAGTGTGATATAATCATGCATACCCACAGCTCTTGGTGTATGTAGGATGTGATCATTTGATTCACCCAGTTGCCCAGGCCCAAAACCTTCAAGTCACCCTATATGCCCACTTTCAGTCACATCCCACACCTCATCCTCAACAAATATTATCAATTCTACTTTGTAATGTATTCAGAATCTAATCACTTCTCTCTACTTACAATGCCACTATCTCTGTCTAAATGAATATCATCTTTTTTCTATTGAAATTAATATTTGACTAAAACCCATATAAATGAACTCCTTGCCTCAACAGTAAATGTGACATTTGATCTCAAAAGTCACTGTTACTTTTATTATTAAAAATTTTAATAGTCAAATTTTTAAAGTTAGATAGTATGGGAATGATCATTTCTTGGTCTTGGCAGATTGCTCTTGCAGTCACTATAGTGAGGATTTACCATGTCGAAGGGATCTCACTTTTAACCAGGATGGCTAAGGGGCAAAGTTTTAGAGGGCGAGCTCTTCCATTCTGGGAATTGCTGGGATCCACATCTCCACTCAAGCTTTCCTTCCTTTCTCATGGATGACAGTGGGGATGTCACAGAACTGACCCTGCAAACTCTGAGCATGGCCTGAAGAAGATGCTGTCCATTCTCAGAAGGTTGTTGCCTTTCTGATACCAAGTATTTCTAATATTTTTGCATATGTTCACTATTTTTTTTTTTTTTGCGGTACTGGGGATTGAACACAGGGGCGTTCTACCTCCGCGCTACGCCCCCGGCCCTATTTTTTATACTTTATTTTGAAACCGGGTCTCACGAAGTTGCGCAGGGCCTCACTAAGGAGACAGAGAGAGAGAGAGAGAGAGATACAGGGAGAGAGAGAGCGAGAGAGCTGAGGCTGGCCATGAACCCGGATCCTCCGGTCTCCACCTCCCAAAGTACTTTTTTTTTTTTTTTGCAGTACTGAGGATTGAACAAAGGGGCATTCTAGCCAGGCGTGGTAGCGCACGCTTGTAATCCCAGTACTTGGGAGACAGAGACTGGAGGATCTGGGTTCATGGCCCCTCAGCTACTTAGTGAGGCCCTCCACAACTTCGTGAGACCCGGTTTCAAAGTAAGGGATAAAAAATACGGCCGGGGGTGTGGCTCGGAGGTAGAACGCTCCTGGGTTCAATCCCTGGTACCTCAAAACAAACAAAGAAACAAACAAAATACAAAGGGGCATTCTACCTCCGAGATACACCCCCAGCCCTATTTTTTATTCTTTATTTTGAAACAGGATCTCACTGAGTTGCGGAGGGCCTCACTAAGTAGCCGAGGCTGGCTGCAAACCTGGATCCTGTGGTCTCAGTCTCCCAAGTACTGGGATTACAAGCATGTGCCACCATGCCCGGCATATGTTTACTATTTAACATAATGCTTTTTAAAGATCTGTCTGTAGACTTTGGACCTAAAATTATAGCAACAGAACAATGTAATCCTATTTCAAGATAATAAAATCAGCTTTGACTTTACATCTATACCTGATTTTATTACATGAAGACATCAGCATCTGCATCTGCTTAGTAGTCAAATGTTAGGAAGGTAACAAAGATGTCATGTAGAAAACATGTATACATTCAAGGAACTTCAGATTGATCATTTCTTCAGTGGGTTCTACAGGCAAACTACTTTCTCTTCAAGCAGGTCTTTGGCTGGTAGTAACCTGTTATGTTGTGGTTTTATGTCTGCCAAGTACAGTTGGTTCTCTCTATCTATGAATTCCACATCCATGGATTCAACCAACCATGGATGAAAAATATTTGGAAAAAAACTACATATGTGCTGAACATGTACAGACTTTTCTTTGTCATTATTCCCTAAACAATACAGTATAACAACTATTTACAAGGCATCCATTTATTAGATATTGGAAGTAATCTAGAGATGACTTAAAGAATATGGGAGGATGTACATAGGTTATATGCAAATACTATGCCACCTGAGCATCCATAGATTGTGGTGTCCTTGGGGGATCCAGGAACCAATCCCCTGAAGACACTGAGGGATGACTGTATAACATTAAACCTTTCTTTTTTTTTTTTTGGTTCAGGTAACCTTTTTAACATGTGATATCTTCTATTTCATCCTGTTTGAACAACTCATATAAGTTCTTGACAAGGCGGTTCAAAAATGTCTTGTAGATCATGCAACTTGTCTTTGGCTAAAGAAGAATGTTGATAATGGCCCATCGTCTCTGGTTTATGGTTCAATAATCGTGTTATATTCTTCTGTGCTATAATTACTTTCTGAACACACAACTAAAAGGGTGTGAACAAAATATTGATTGTAGTTCCTAAATCACACATAGCCTTCACCGTATTCATTTCACTGTCAGTGTCAATCACATGACAACTTCTTTTCTCATTTTGTATTTGATAAATATTTCTCAATAAAATTCACTGTGTTGTTGAGAGACCTAACATCTTTCAGCAAGCTAGTAAACAGGAATAGAGCTGAAATTGTCATCAATCTACCAGCCTGTCAAACTTTAAAAAGAGACATCTGGTTGTCTCTGCATGCCCAAATTTTGATGTATGATTTACAAAAGTAGTACATTTAATGATGTTACTGCCTTTGTGTTCAAAGCAGAATATAATTCAGGAAGAGATCTTCAGTATGTTTTCTAGAAGAAACTTTCATCTAAGATTCATGTGCATACCTCAAAGATCCTTCATCTTTAGCTGTTGAAAATTATAGATAGGCTATAACAAATGTCTTAACAATTGTTTTATTAAAGTGCTTAGTCTTCATAGACTCATAACTATAAAGAACTACCTTCTGAAAGGATTCTAACAGAATCTATGTTTTTAGACTAGTTATGTATACAAAATGTGTTTTAGGTGCCTCGTTTTTCTCTAATATTTTCTTCTTCAGATTCTTTACTTTTTTATTTTTTTATTTTTTTGCAGTACCGGGGATTGAACCCAGGGGCGTTCTACCTCCGTGCTACACCCCCGGCCCTATTTTTTTATACTTTATTTTGAAACCGGGTCTCACGAAGTTGTGGAGGGCCTCACTAAGTAGAGAGAGAGTGAGAGAGACGGGGAGAGAGAGAGAGAGAGAGAGAGAGAGAGCTGAGGCTGGCCGCGAACCCAGATCCTCCGGACTCCGCCTCCCAAAGTATTGGGTTTACAAGTGTGCACCACCACGCCCGGCTCAGATTCTTTATTGAAGATGGTTTTGCACAGATGTTGTTGAATATGATTATGGAGTCTTTCATCCCTGTGAAATTTTAAGGGGTCAAAGTTAACATTCTGCTTTTAATCTATCCTCACAAAATGTGGGGGAAAATCCCAAATAAAATACTCATGACCTGAACAGAATTAAGTAAAACTTAAATATAGTTTTTAAAAGTTATCAGCCGGGTGTGGTGGTGCACGCTTGTAATCCCAGTACTTTGGGAGGCGGAGACCGGAGGATCCGGGTTCGTGGCCAGCCTCAGCTCTCTCTCTCTCTCTCTCTCTCTTTCTCTCTCCCTGTCTCTCTCTCTCTCTCTCTACTTAGTGAGGCCCTCCGCAACTTCGTGAGACCCGGTTTCAAAATAAAGTATAAAAAATAGGGCCGGGGGCGTAGCGTGGAGGTAGAACACCCCTGGGTACAATCCCCGGTACTGCAAAAAAAAAAAAAAAAAGTTATGCTGCTGGGCGTGGTGGCACATGCCTGTAATCCCAGTACTTGGGAGGCTGAGACAGGGGTATCGCAGGTTCAAGGACAGTCTCAGCAAGTAGTGAGACTCTCATCAACCCAGCAAGACACTGTTTCCAAATTTAAAAATAAAATAGGGCTAAGGGTGTAGCTCAGAGGTAGAATGCCCCTAGGTTTAATCCCTAGTACCACAGAAAAGAATAATAAATTTTTTTAAAAAAAGTTATTTTGCTTAATGATGAGTTCCAGTAGACAACCTACAAAGATTAGAATAATGATATTATTTAATCATCCTCATCATTAGTACTATTACGACTACTCCTCTTACTACTAGTAGTAGCATAATATTATTTATATTTATATTTTGATAAATATTCTAGCATAAAAATATATAAAACTGTTCCTAAAATTAATTAGTTAACATACTCTCTCTTGTTATTGTATTAACTGTTCACTATTAAACCACCTGAAAATACTTAATATTCATTTTGTTATATAAAATCTACAGCTTTGACTACCATTATTAATTATAGCAGTACTTTACTCTTATCATACATTTATTTTTTGATCAACTAAGAGAATTTTAACATATAAAGCACATAATGAAATTTTCTTTTCAAAAATGATTGCCAGTATTTGAAACGATATAGGTAATATATCTTTTTTTCCTCTGGGTACTTTTAAGATTTTGTCTTTACCATTGGTTTTGAACAATTTGATTATTATATATTTTGGTATATGTTTGGTATAACATTTTCTCTTCTTTGAGATACCAAGTATGTATATATTAGTTAGCCGAAGTTCTCTCACAGCTCACTGATGCTCTTTTTTTATGATTCTATTGGTGCATTGTAATCTCACATCATAATGTAGTTCACTGTGATAGTGACATACATGCACACAGCACTTGGTGAGCTTCCCCCTCCCTCCCTCCTTCGCAGCTCCTTCTCCTTCCCCATACATGATATTGAGATTGGCATTGATATTCTCACATATGTATATAACATCAATGAAAGTGTTTCCTTTATTAATTCTCCCTCCCCTCCCTCCCCCACTACCACCCTCCCCTGGACCACCTCCCTGACTCCACTGGGGTTTCTCCTCCATTATCTAAAGTCCCTATTGTATCCTGATTACTCCCTAGCTTCCACATTTGAAAGAAAACATATGGCCTTTCACTTTCTGTGACTGGGTAGTCTCACTTAACATAATGTTCTCCAGGTCCACCCATTTTCCTGAAAATGACATAATTTTTTCTTCTTTATTGTTGAGTAGAATTTTATTGTGTGTATATCCCATAATTTTGTAATCCATTCATCTGTTGATGGGCATCTAGGATGGTTCCATAATTTGGCTATTGTGAATTGTACTGCTATAAACATGGATATGCATATATGACTATAATATTCTGATTTCAGTCCCTTTGGAAAGATGCCCCGAAGGGTATAGCTGGATCATATGGTGGATCCATTCCCAGTTTTCTGAGGAATCTCCACACTGATCTTCATAGCAACTGAACTAATTTGCAATCCCACCAACAGTGTAGAAGAGTTTCTATTTCCCTACATCCTCACCAGCATTTATTGTTTTTTGACTTCCTAATGATTGCCATTCTTATTGGGATTAGATGGAATCTCATTATAGTTTTGATTTGCATCTCCTTGATTGCTAATGATGTTGAACACTTTTTCATATATTTATTGGTCATTTGTATTTCTTCTTTTGTGAAGTGTCTATTTAGTTCACTTGCCAATTTTTTTATTGTGTTGTGTTTTTAGCTGTAAGTTTCATTGATGCTCTTTAAGAGTAATTTTTTTCTCTCTCTAATTTCATTTTGGATAGTTTTTATTGATATAACTTCAAGTTTACTTATCTTTTTTTCTCATGTATAATCTACCATTAGTACAATACATTATAGTTTTTATTTCAAAGTATTGTGGTTTTCATCTCTAGAAGTTCAAAAGTGGATCATTTTTATGGCTTGCATTTCTCTAATTTTTGAACACATGGACTATAGCTATAGTAATTGTTTAAATATATTTGTGTTCTTATCTGCGGTTATGATTCATTGATAAAGTGTTTGCCTACCATGTGCTGAGACCTGAGTTTGAACCCCAGTACCACACATGCATACACAAAAAAACTTAAGATAAATTTATTTGTCTTCTAAAACATGTGTCAGCGCCAAACTGGTTTTAATTCAGTAACTCTTTTCCTTATTATGGGCTATGTTTTCCTGTCTCATTATATGCCTACTAAGTTTTGTTTTAACAATAGACATTGTGAGTTTAACTTGCTGGGTGCTATGTATGTTCATACTCTTATACATATTTGTAACTGTTTTGGGATACAGTCTAGTTTTCTGGAAAGAGTTTGATCTTATTAGTTATTGGCATTTATGATTTGCTCTACAGGCCCCTAATCACACTCCATCTGGGCCAAATTACTTTTTACTACTGAGGAAAAATTACCTGGGTATTCACCCCAATCCTCCATAAATTATGAATTTCTCCATCTTGATAGTGGGAATAAATGACAGTCTTGGACCTGGCACTATTTTTTAATCATTTTGAATTGCTTTTTCCCACATTTGGCAGTTTCCTTGCACAAATACACTGATCAGTAATCTGCTGACCACTCAGAGAGAAGCCTCTGCCAATCTCCGGAGCTCTCCCTCCATGCAGCTGCTTCCTCTTTGTCACTCTATTTTGCAAACTCTAGCTTTGTCTCCCTAAACTCCCAGTTCTAGTCTCCTTGACTTAGGAAGTCTGCCAAATCCACCTGGGTTCCTCTCTGTTATATATTTAACATTCTTCTTTATTAGTTTTCTCCTTAATGCATACTGAAATTTTTGGATTAAAGACAGACTTTTTCTCATACTCACAGCAAGATCAATAGTTAAGAGTAGCATTGCAGCAGCATCCCCTCATGTCTCCACGGTGACAGGATGAGAACCAGATATGAAAAATTGTCTTCCATGAGTGACAAGCTCACCCCATAGGTAAAAGACACAGGAAAGTTAATTGTCTGCTTGTGTACAAGAGAAAGAGGCAAATGCCTCTTTTTCTGCTTCTAAAAGAGCCTCCTTGGAAATGTCTTATTCTAACCTTTGGAATGTAAATTAATCTCTCCAGAGAAAAGATAATCCCAGTGTCTCCAGTTTTACAACTCAGAGATGCCTCCAAGTCCCCGGATTCATCTCCTCTTGAGATGTAAACACATATCTCTGGGGTTAGGTAAATATCACTGGAGTTCCCACTATATATATAGTTGTAAATTAACTTCTAAGATTTGTTCTCAAGTCAGATTCCAAGGATCAGTAAAATTTGTTCTTACTATGAAGAAACATAGAAACTTTTTTTCAATCCCATATCCTCCCTGTGCCATGAGCTGGAAACATTCCTAGAAGAGTAAGCCAAAATAATTGTGTGACTCAACTTATTAGTTTCCCATCTCTCGGGAATCACTGGTTTTTGTTACCTGCTGTCCAGTATCTTGAAACTACTATTTTTGTGTGTGTGTGGTACTGGAGATTGAAACCAGGGGCATTCTACCTATGAGTTACACCCCCAGCCCTATTTTTTATTCTTTATTTTGAAACAAGATCTCACTAAGTTGTGGAGGATCTCACTAAGTAGCTGAGGCTGGCCGGGTACTGGGATCCTCCTGTCTCAGCCTCCCAAGTACTGGGATTACAAGCGTTGAGCCACCACACCCAGCTTGAAACTACTATTTTGTTTCTTTCCTCTTATTTTATTGGTTGTCCCAAGTGGGAAAGTATATCCAGTTCCTGTTACTCCATCTTGAGGGGAAGTCCAAGTCCCACACTGTTTCTTGTCTTTTTGACTTTGCCCTTGGTCTTCCCTCTGTTACTGCCGAAGCCCTCCTGACTACCCACCTGTCAAAGTTTAAATCTTTCAAGTCTCATTTCAGTGTACTGACACATCTGTGAGTTTTTCCTGACTCTCGCACGTACATTTAGGTGCCTATAGTAAATATTGTTGGTCTCTGCCAAGTAAGCACCCTGCTCCCCACTTCTCATATAACCTTGATTTGGCTCAGATTTTTGCTCTTTCCCCATGCATCCATGTGCTCCAAGAAAGACTAACCTCCTTCCTAACCAGGTCTTAAGGGTCACTCCATTCTCCTTGGCAGTGATGGGTCCAGGATAGGCATTAAACTATGTATGGCCCACAAGATGAGAGAAATTGCTGCTGGACTTCTAGCACAAGTTTCTTTATTCTGGTGAAGGGACACAGAAAGACATTCTTTCTCTTCCTCTTCTAAACAAAGTATTTGAATGTATTTATTTGTTTTTCTTTGGGGATTTCTTTCTTTCTTTCTTTCTCTCTCTCTCTCTCTCTCTCTCTCTCTTTCTTTCTTTCTTTCTTTCTTTCTTTCTTGTACTGGGAATGGAACCCAGGGGCATTCTACCTCCAGGCTACACCTCCAGCCCTATTTTATTCTTTTATTTTGAAACACGTTCTCACTAAGTTGCGGAGGGTCTCACTAAGTTGCCGAGGCTGGCTGCGAACCTGCGATCCTCCTGTCTCAGCCTCCCAATGCTGGAATTATAAATGTGTGCCACCACACCTGGCTGGGTTTCTTTTTTCTTTTCTTTCTTTCTTTTTTTTTTTTTTGTGGTACTGAAGATGGAACCCAGGGGCATTCTACCTCTGAGCTCCACCCCCAGCCCCATTTTATTTTTTATCTAAAAACAAGGTCTCACTAAGTTGCAGAGTGCCTCATTAAGTTGCCAAGGCTGGTCTCGAACCTGTGATCCTCCTGTCTCAGCCTCCCAAGCCCTGGGATTACAAGCGTGTGCCACCTCGCCCGGCTTTTTGAATGGATTTAAATGTTGTTCCTCTTTACTAACAGTCTGAGAATGAAGCCAACATTACTAGAACAAAAAGATGGAAAGAAGTTGGGTCCTTGATGGCATCATGAAGCAGCAGAAATTCAACTCTCTCTATGTGAAATAATAAATTACTAATTGTTTAAGACAACTTGAGTTGGAGTTTTAGCTAAAACACACCCACTGATGAACTCTCTTTGCCCTAAGCTCCTGAATCACCTTGTACATGCTTCCTTTTCTGCTGTGGTTGGGTGCACATCTGTCCCTTCTCTAGATGCCAAGCCTCTTGAGTGACAAATGGACAGTGTGCAGCTTATGTCTCTAAAGCCAAAGCCTGATACAGAGTAGGTGTGGGAGGAGTGTTGAATGAATGATTTTCATCTCCCCAGAAGGTTGTGAAATTTCTAATACTACTATTAATAATAGCTAATATTTATTAAATAGTTAACTATATACCAGCTACATGCTGCATCTCATGTAATCTTCCCAATAATCCCAGGAAGTAGATATTATTACAGTATTACATTTGAAGTTTGGAAAAGTTCCATAACATGTCCAAACTTACATAGATACGAAGTAGTAGAACCAGGATGCAGACTCATGTCCCTTAACCAGTAGGTTTTTATTTTGAGAAAATGGTTTTATTTTACTAATTTGTATCTCCTCCACAAAAGTCTAGCACCTGAGTTTAGGTATATGTAGATAATAAAGGTGATTCAAATTGAATTGAGTAGGGTTGAATTCAATTCAGTTCAATCCAATTACAGAAAGTGGATACAAGGGTTATTGCTGACATTCAAAAACTTGCCAAGGACCTCGCTACAGTTTAATTATAATTTCTTCCTAAAGAAATAAATTGATACTTCGGAAGTATAACCCATTAGTTCTGAGTAGAGATCCTCAGGTTTCTGCTAATGAGATTGGCTCGCTAAATCCCAAAATTCTTCAAATAATTCATATCATGCTCAAATGGTCCATTCATTCCATTTTCTACTTTGTCATTGAACTCATAACTCTTTGTATTGTAAGTATTTCATCAACTATCAGAAAATTCCAGATTTGTTTCCTTTATCAAAGTCAAGCAAGTGTCTGGGCACCCAATTAATATTAATTAGTGAGGATAATGAAGGTTAACTTGATATGTTTCTTTCCCCTAATTGCTTTTGAAGACCCTTGGCATCATTTAGCATTTGGATTGAAAGCTCTGGAAAAGCACATTTCAAATCTATATATTGTTAATTAACATTGCCAAATATTGCCACTTTTCTTTGTTCAAAAGGCTTTGCAGTCATTAATTATATATGCAGAGTTATAGGATCAGATACAATTTCCTCTAAGAAACCCAATGCATTAAACCATTTCAGTACTGCTAAAATCAAGAAGTGCCAGAACACCATTTGGTTCTGGGATCATCCTCTCCCACCCTCCTTTGGTTGGAATAGTAAAGAAGGCCTGTACAATCAATGTGTAATGCCAAAGTTAGAAAATATCCCTTTTATAGCTATAGAACAACAACAGCAGCAACGACATGAAAACCTATCTATTAGTGTCTGGTTTCTCATTCTCCACACATTAAAATACATACCTAAAGAGAGGAGCCCTAGGAAAATATTAAATGAATTTTTTTACATGCATTTAATAAATCCTGTCCTTTACAGAAGTTAAATACCTTCTGATAAGTTTTCTGAACTGTCCTCTTGACCAGGCTTCTCGGGTCCTTTCCAATCTTCAGTGGGGAATGTGAACACATATGGGCAAAAGCCAGCCTACCACATGTGTGTGTGAACACATACACACACACACACACACACACACACACACACACCCCACATGATCTTTAGGTCTTAGGCCAAATTCTCCAGTATGTGGAAATGACACCCCAGAAATGTGTTTAGGCCAGGCATGTGGTGCATGCCTGTAATCCCATTATCTAGGAGGCTGGGACAGGAGGATTGCAGGTTCAAAGCCAGTCTCAGCAACTTACTGAGGCCCTTAGCAATTTAGGGAGACCCAGCTTGCAAATAAAAAGATAAAGCTGGGGGTGTAGCTTGGAGGTAGAATGCCCCTGGATTAAATCCCCAGCAGGAAAGGAAAGGAAAGGAAAGGAAAGGAAAGGAAAGGAAAGGAAAGGAAAGGAATTTAGAGTTATCTTAAACTTTCAAATCACCAGAGTAAAATGTCTTACAATTAGAATCACCAAACAGCCCTTCTTTCTAGTACAGCTCTCTCACTCTCACTCTGCGCTTTCCATATGTCAGACACTAATTTCCACAGAGACTTATCCTAGTCCTGGATATCTAGCTCCATTTGAGTCTGTTTGGTTGGTTTTCAGTTGTTGTTGTTATTGTTTTATTCTATCTTCTTTTTTTCTTTTATTGTAATTATACATCATACTAAGGTATAGAGTAACAGAAATATACATGCACACATGTATATTTCTCATGGAGCATTTCCCTCCCCTTCCCAGTACATGTGTTTGAGACTGGCATTGGTAGTTTAACATACATAGATAGCATTACTTCAACTGTTACCTTCTTTATGTCTCTATCCCCCCTCCTCCCTCCTCTAAGCCCCCTCATCTTGAGTGTTTAAAGGTCAGGCCTACTTTCCTTAGCAGATGTTTACAGTAAGATTTTTACAAAGCAAGTGTCTAGTTTCTCCCCCAGTCAGACTCTTTCACCACCAAGAGTTCTCTTCCTCACTGCTGCCTCTTTTCCACCTTGCCTGCCTTCCTTCCACACCACACCTCTCCTCCCCACATACCCTGTTTTCTAAAGTGTGGATCTTAACTTTGTCATCTCATGATCACAAAAACAAGATAATAAAACAGGGGGACAGACGATTTAGAGTAACCAAATTAGCCACTGACATTTCCCTTTAACTCAGAAAGGGCTGCACTCTGGCGCCAGGTCCTAAAGATGTTTTGAGCCAGGAAGAGAGGTGGAAAGTTCAAGGAAATGGTGCCTTTTGGTCCCTGAAGGAGACCTGGCTAGGATTTCTGCAAGGATGGGGTCTATGGTTTTTCTCTTCATTAAGTTAGTTGATCAACAAAAGCAAATCACAAATTCCAAAGGAATTCAAATAAAATAAATATGTAAGATTAGCACTTAGAATTCTGCATTTACTTTAGGCAGATAAACTTCTGGTCTTAAATAGAACAAATTCCTTTGATATGCAAAATAGCTCAAAACTATCTTCCTTTGCTTTTCTCTCTCTGGGCAGAAGGTTTCAGAATTTGGAGCTACTCTAGATGATAAAGAACATCTCTTCCTATTCCTAAAAGTCAATGGAAAAGGAATCAGAAAGCCAAGCTCTGATTTATAGCCACCTTGGATTGGGTGGTGTGGGTAATCAAATATCCTTTCTGAGCCACAGTTTCTTATTTGCAAAATGAGGATAAGAATACCTTTATTCATGAAACTGAGGTGCATAGCCATTTGTAAACTCTAAAAGGTTACATAAATATAAGGAGCCATTAGTCTGATGAGCCAGGCACATTTCCAAGACACTGTAGTTGCTATCAGGCAGTCGGGAGCTGCAGGTTGGTGAGCCATGGTAAGGGCTAGCGGCCTGAGGAAGAGGATATTCTATGCACACAAGGCATGTGTGTGGCCACCTTGAAAAGACAGTACAGAGTCTCTGAGGACTAAAACACACCTCGATCATTGCTTTGGAAGGCATAAGCCCTTGAAGAGTTCACTGCCTAATTTCCTAAACCAAAGAATAATTTTGACCAGAAATACAATGGAAACAGATTTACTCAATAATTATAGTATCTAACATTTAAGAAAGGCTTACAATGTGCCAGGCACTATGCTAACAGCTTTATTTGCTTTGCCTAGCTTAATCCCTCCTCTATAAAGTAGTTGCTATTATTATGATTAACCTCATTTTACAGGTGTGCCTTATAAAATCTAAGGAACTTTTCACATCCCAATAGTAGAAATAACTTGAAATTTAATTTTAAACAATACTATTTATCAAAGAACCTTGGCAGTTTATGTAAGTGACCTCTAGCCTCCACACTGTTACTGGGCGCTCTCTCTCTCTCTCTCTCTCTCTCTCTCTCTCTCATGAGCGCGCCTTCCCCATCACCTCTCTTGTCTCCCTCTCTCTTCTCACACTCACATGCTCATGCAGTTCTGTTGTGTCTTGTGTGTCTTGAGTTCCTGCCATCCCTTACTCTCAGGGTCTCACCTTGCTTCAAGTGATTATCAAGTCAAAGATTTTCCTAATCAAAGATAGTTCTTTCGCAGCTGGGCATGGTGGTACAAGCCTGTAATCCCAGTACTTGGGAAGCTGAGACAGGAAGATTACAGGTTCAAAACCAGCCTCAGCAACTTAGCAAGGCCCAAAGCAACTTAGTGAGACCCTGTTTCAAAATAAAAAATAAAATAGGGCTGAGGGAGTAGCTCAGAGGTAGAAAGCCCCCTAGTTCAATACACACACACACACACACACACACACAGTCTTTCCCTATGAGAATCTCAGTGTAAGCTCTGAAGATGAGAACATGTTCACCTTGATATACATGCATTTAATAAATGTTTATTCCTGGGACGTAAAAAGAGGAGGTGGTAATACATAAAACCATAGTGATTTTTTGATGCCTTGAACTCTTGTACTGCTAAACCACTGAAGAATAATTAATAGTGGAAATCATAAACCCAAAGCTCTGCAATTATTATCCTCATTTGCATAACTCACCTTAATCTATTATAAATTCATTATAACAGGAGGGGTACTCTCTCCCTAAAACATTAAAATATTCTGTTTTTAGGAGAGAAAACAACCTAGTGACATGACAATGTGTGATGTTTTTTAAAAACTACCTCTTCACCTAAATGCTCTGGCAGCTGCCTGGGCCCATGAGACATTCAACTAGAAGCTAATTCACTCCAGGTGCCAGCAGTGAGCTTCATCAGCAGCCTTGCTGGGTTGTAGACATTTGCTTTACATTTTCTACAAAATCACTTTCTTGTTCCCACTGCACTTCCACTTTGTTAATAAGTTCACAGAATTATAATTTAAGCAAAAACATATTGGTAAGTCAACTCTGTTACCTCTTTTCTCTTCGCACTGCTACCATTTTTCATCCATCCATCCATTCATTCATTCATGGAGAGATTGCTATGGGCAAAGTCTCAGAGATGTAAGCAACAAGCACGGCCCCTGCCCTCAAGTGTAGTGTAGGAGACATGCTTTACAAACATTCTTTTTTTTTTTGCGGTACCAGGGATTGAACCCAGGGGCGTTTTACCTCTGAGTTACACCCCCAGTCCTATTTTTTATCCTTTATTTTGAAACCAGGTCTAACGAAGTTGCAGAGGGCCTCACTAACTAGCTGAGGCTGGCCGCGAACCCGGATCCTCCGGTCCCCGCCTCCCAAGTACTGGGATTACAAGGGTGCGCCACCATGCCCGGCCTTTACAAACATTCTTAATAGAAAGTGATATATGTTATTATTCATTCATTCATTGAACCCATGTTTTGAGGATCAACAACCATTTTAGGCATCTACATCTCACTGAATCTTTGCAACACTACCACTTTGGAGGTGGCATGATTAGCCCCACTCTAAAAATACTATAAATGGTGGTTAGAGAGGTAAAGTAACTTAACTGGTTCTTAGAGGGTTATGTAACTTACCAATCACTAGTAAATGGCTTGTTAGAGGTAGAGTCCAGATCTGAACCCAGGTCTGTTCAATTCTAAATCCAGGTGGAGAGAATTATCTAAGCAAAGGTATAGTGCTATGCAGTGCCTCTGCCCTAATTCTATTTTACTAATCCGCCACAGTAGAACAAGTGCTTTGTTAGAACCAGCTTCTCTACCTTTGCTCATGATTCTTAGCTCAGACAGGAAGCTCCTCAAGGCAGGTACCATGCTCTACTTATTGGTAGTCCCCCCAGAACCCAGCACAATGTCGTACACAGATGGTACTCAATTACTGTGGAATTACTATCATAAACAATGTGTACATATGAGATTATACCAACATCATTCTCAGTACTATATGTCGGGGGGAGGCAGAGGGGAGGGACATCAAGAGCTGTGTGCATGTATGTTAACACCAAACTGATACTCATTGTGATGTGAGCCTACAATGCACCAATAAAAACATATTAAAAAAAGAAATGAGCTAGAGAGTAGAAGGAAAAAAGGAAGGAAGGAAACTTTCATTATTAAATTCTTATCACAGGGCATCTTACAGTGTTTATTTTCTAAAATGTTTTAGGTTGTTCTTAGATTGCTGAGTTAACTCTCTTATCAGTCTCCTTTAGAGAGATCATTGCTGGTGTATAATCTTAGCAACATGATTATACCTTTTGCTCTGACCAGCAGCCACAAGACTTGGCTTGTGCTTTTGATCATGATAGAAAAGCTTTGTGTTACACTCCTGGCTAAGATGTTGTATGTAGGTCCAAGACACCAGCCTTTGTTAATTATTAATTGTAGCAATAATAGCAACAAAACCTTGCATATTTACCAAGTTTACTTTCAAGGCAGTTGTACCTCTGCCTTCTCATAATAACTCTGTGAGGTTTTTCATAGTTTACAGAACTAACGCCCAGGTATGTAAGCTATAAGCTCGGGGAAAGCAAGCTCCAGGCCCAAACCTCAGCTTCCTGATTCCTGATCCCTGATTCCTGATTCCTGATTCAGCCCCCAGCTCCAAGAGGGGAAAAAAAAAATGGGCTTGAAGAAATGTATTTCTGTTTTTCTCTTTGTCTCTCTCTATTTCTCTGTCAATATTTCTTCTCTCTCTCTCTCTCTCTCTCTCTCTCTTTCTCTCTCTCTCTCTTGGAATTTTTCTCTGAGGCACATTCATTTGAACCCTATTCATGTGGCCTCGGGTGGCCTCATTATCATTATGATGATGATTTCTAAAGTGGGTCTGAGGTGCAGAGGTGTCTCACCTCCTTCAGGCTCCTAATTTTAACTTTTATGACCCTGTGCAATCTACACTTCATTTCTGACAAGAATTAACTTTTGCTATGCTTTATTGTATTTCTTATAGAACCACTCTTCTCATATATTTGACTCAATTTTGGTTTAGGTCCTACCCCTTCATCCCAAAATTGGAACCTACTACTCTGAGAAGTGTCTCTGCCCAGAGACTCCCCATCACTACCACAGGACCATGGAACTGAAAGGGATATTTTACTCTACATGTAACTCTCTACATGTTAAAATATCTGGGACTTTTCAATCAGTTGAACAGATGAGATATTTTTATGGAATTTCTATACTGGGAATGTGGAGGATAAGGATCTTATCTTTCTGCAGCCTTTAG
The DNA here is from genome assembly GCA_004027185.1 of Glis glis. Taxonomy (NCBI): domain Eukaryota; kingdom Metazoa; phylum Chordata; class Mammalia; order Rodentia; family Gliridae; genus Glis; species Glis glis. The sequence goes on along the minus strand of PVJS01033092.1, from coordinate 4,572 downwards.
ATCAATCACACACTGGGGTGGTTAGGAGGGTGGGGAGGTGGGAGTAGAGGCCAGAAGGGAACATGTCACAGCTCATATATCATTAAGCAATAGTTACTGGCCAGTTTGATTGCCAAACACAGCAAATGGGTTAAGGGGTAGACACCTCTTAAAGTAAACCTCTGATAACCTGGGAGTTAATGGGAGCGTTGTCATTCCAATAGCAACAAGCACACCTGGTGTCCAGATCTTGGCTACCTATTACTGTTCTCCAAAAGAAACCATGGCTCCCTGGAAAAACAGCTGATTCTAGAGTGAGGGAAGTTCCTGAAACATCTTATTTTTCCAGATAGCAAGGGGGTTATCAAGAATGACACAAAAGCCGGCTTGAAGAGGATCCTGCTGGCCAAAGTGGAGACAATCATGAAAGCAATTGGGGACCAGTGAGAAGAGCAAAAATTATAATCCATTGAATGAAATGGGAATCCATGAGCCTATATAAATCTCACTGATATAAATAAGTGAAAATTAGATAAATTTAAAGTTTGCTTAAAACTAGATAGTTACATAATTTCAAAGTACTCCACAAAACACTTACTAATTGCAGGAGAAAGAGAATAACCTCGAGATGGAGAAGCCTGGCAGACAGCGCCTTAGTCAAATGTTTTGAGCAAACATCATCAGCACGGGGACAAACTGGAATTGTGGACACATGACAGGACATGATGCAAACAGCACAGGTTCGTTTCTGGGATATTCCTGCATAGATGTGAAACCTGAATCTAATCATGTGAGAACATCAAACAAAGCAAATTAAAGGACATTCTTAAAAAAAAAAAAGAAAAAGAAAAAGAAAACTGGCCTACAATCTTCTTCAAAAGTGTCAAAGTCAGGAAAGTCAGAGAGAGACTAAGGAGCCATGCCAAACCGCTGGACTAACTGATGGAAACCAGAGACATGGAAAATGAATGTGACACATGGTCCCGGGCTAGACCTGTTTTCTATAAATGACTTATTAGGAAAATTGAGAAAACTTGAAAGGGGTCTGTGGATTAGATGGTAGTGATGTGTCAGTGCCAATTTCCTGGTTTTGATGGTTGTGTTGAGGATATAAAGGCTAATTCCTTTGTTTGTAGGAAATGTACACTAAGGTCTTCAGGGGCAACTGGCATCATGTTGTCAACTTACTTAAAACTGAGGGACAATAAAGTTCTTTATACTATACTTGCAACTTTTCTATAAATGTGAAATTGCTTCAAGTAAATATTTTAAAAATCTTTTTACAGTAGAAATCACCTTATAGAATGCATTACTGTGGTTTAAGAGAAGTCAGGATACCAAATATGATGTTTTTGCAGTAGATTTTAAATAGTTGTTTCAACCAGGATGATAGCAATAGAAATGGAAGGATAAGAGAAATTTTTAATATGCTTAAGAGAGGCAGCTGATGGTAAACAAAGATTTAATGAAAGAAACAATTCCAGGATGGTCTCTGGGTTTGGGTCCTAAGCAGGTTGGTGGTTCGTGAGGTCATTTTCTGACATAGAGAACACTAGGAGAGGAACGGGTTTGAGGATGAAATCAAGAGCTGTGTTCCGGATTATTAAGTTGGAGATGTCTACCAGATAGCCCAACAAAGATGCTGCATAAGCAGTTGGAAATGTATGTCTGGTGCTTAGGGGACAAATACACTTTGGAGTCACCAACACATACGTGGTTGTAGTTATAGGACTGAATCCCATCCCTGTTTGAGAATTCTTGGTGGAAAACAAGATCTCCTCTAGCACGAAGGTCAAGCAGAGAGTAAAGAGATGACAAAGGATCATAAGGAGAAAAATCGGTAAAATCAGAAGAAAACCAGGTAGACGGGAATCATAAATGACTTAAGAAGAAAGGGCTTCAAGAAGAAAGCAAGCAACTCCGTCAAATGCTCCTGAGTGATGAAGTAACATGAAGCAGAGAAGTGACCACTGAATTTGCATCGCAGAAGTCATCAGTAACCTTGTTAATGAACTATGTTTTGTTTTGTTTTTGCCGTACCAGGGATTGAACCCAGGGGCGTTCTACCTCCGTGCTACACCCCCGGCCCTATTTTTTATACTTTATTTTGAAACCAGGTCTCACGAAGTTGCGGAGGGCCTCACTAAGTAGAGAGAGAGAGAGAGAGAGAGAGAGAGAGAGAGAGAGCTGAGGCTGGCCGCGAATCCAGATCCTCCGGTCTCCGCCTCCCAAAGTACTGGGATTACAAGCGTGCGCCACCACGCCCGGCCTAATGAACTACGTTTGATACAGCCAGTGACCCAGGGCCAGATTTGGAGACACAGAATCATACTAACAAAGCTCATAGTGAGCTGATACCAACAAAATACCAACTGCTGAGATGAGAATGAAAAGTGTAACTGGAGTGTACAATGAATAGTAAGTCACTGTATGGACCTATCAACCTGACCAGGGCTTCTGTTCCTTAGCATATGCCTTCATCAGAACCCAAATCACCAGAAGGTTGATTGGTAAGAGTAGAATAAAAAAATGTTTAATGAGTTGAGGTTCTGATATCCCACTCTATTCATCTTTAAATTATTAATTATCTCAACCAGCTGGACTAAAAACCTCTCTGTGGCCAAATAAGGAATCTTCTCTTGATACAAAATTCAAATGGGCATAGCTAGCCTTTGCCTCTCTAATAGTTTTTACCCTATTTTTCAGTAGCTAACTAATATTTCTTCTCACTGATAAATGATTAATACTCTTTTAATATATATTTTAGTGCCTTCGATCAAATTATGGTCAGTTTTTACCACTCTGGGAGCTATTTTGACTTTGTATGTATAATCCATTTGACATTGATTTCAGATTCTTTCTCATAGTGGTCTTATTTCCATCATTTCCAAGATCTTAGGTATTATTTTAAATCTTTTTTCATTCATTTTTCTGAGTATCACAAATATAAACTTTAATCTCAAGAGCAGTCGAATTGATCTGCCATCTGATAGAACAGGGCTTTTAAATTCAATTCTCTTTAACCAAAGAAGGACTTTTGTTGTTGTTGTTTTTGTTTTTGTGGTACTGGGAATTGAACTCAGTGGCATTCTACCTCTGAGCTATACCCCCAGCCTTATTTTTTATTTTTATTTTGAAACAGGGTCTCATTAGGTTGATGAAAGTCTCACTACTTGCTGAGGCTGTCCTCAAATCTGCGATCCTCCTGTCTCAGCCTCCCAAGTACTGGGATTACAAGCATGCTCCACAATGCCTGACTAGCCAAAGAAGTTTGACAACATTCTCAAAGAAAATAATTTATTACCATATAGTTTTGAATAGATAATGAATACAACCACTGGACTTCAAAACTTATAGAGAAAAATATAGATAGATGGACAGGTAGAGGGCTTTATTAATTTGGATATAGCACAAGTCAGATCATGTACAATAAAACACATTCTTACAACTGACATCTGAAGTAATGGCCCACAGCCCAGGGATAAGTGTTGATAAAAAGATTTTTCTGTCATAAAACACTTTAAAGAGGGATGAGAAAGATTATGAAATTAGACAGATATGGAATCTAGAACCCCCTTCACTCCTCCCTCCCAAATTAGAAATCGTCATTCTTTACTCTCCTTTTACTACCCTCCTCTCTCTACAATCAGGGACCAAGAAAGAGGTAAAAGCCACCAGCTTGAGTGACAGCACTTAACAGTTATCCCAAGATTTATTCCCTTCCTTTAATGCCGCCAACTTTATTAGTCACATTTTACACATGAGGAAACTGAGGCTCAAAGAGATTAAAATGACTCACCCAAGGTCATTGCTATAGTTTAGATATAGTTTGTCCCCCAAAGGTTCATGTGCTGGAAGCTCTGTCCCCAGTACAATGAGACTGAAAGTTGGTAGGTGTTTAAGAAGGGGAGCCTAGTGTAAAGTGGCAGGGTCATGATCACCCTCGTCAAGGGGTTAATGCTGGTCTCACAAGAGTAGATTAGTTCCCAAGAAAATGAGTTGTTATAGAGGAGCAAGCCTAGACCTTCCCCAGTCTCTTGCTGCGTCTCTCACCATGTGGCCTCTTTCTTACACACATGCTCCTACCATTATCTGCCATGAGGCTCTCACCAAAGGCCATGCCAGTGCCATGTTCTTGGGCCCCCAGAACTGTGAGCTAAATACACCTCCTTTCCTTATAAGATACCCAGTCTCAGGCATTTTGTTGTAGCAACACAAAATGGACTAAGGCAGTCAAAATATTGGCAGAGTTTGATCATATAACTCTGAAATACAAGCTTTTAAAACTATTTTATGTCTTTATTGAAGTATAATTGGCATGTAATAACCTACATATTTAAAGTGTACAATTTGATAAGAGTTGATATATGTTTATATCCATTAAACTATCACCACAATCAAGACAATGAACACAACCACTTCCCTTGTGCCCCTCCTCATCCCCTCTCCTTTGCCCTATACCCAGGCCACTACTAATCTGATTTCTGTCACTGAGATTGCTTTATATTCCCTATAATCTTATTTAGAAATAATTACACAGAGTATATGCTCTTTTTTCTTCTTTCATATAGCATAATTTTTTTTTTTTTTTTT
>PVJS01033091.1:0-22380 GCA_004027185.1 Glis glis | reverse complement strand
GCCGTGTGTGTGTATGTGTGTGTCTGCGTGTGCATGTGTGTGTGTGTGTGTGTGTGTGTGTGTGTGTGTGTGTGTGAGACTCTGACTATGGTATTTCATTAGCTACTTGTGGCTGCTGTAATAAATTACCACAAATTTGGTGGCTTAAAAGAAGATAAATTGATTTTTTTTTGGGGGGGTTACTGGGGATTGAATCCAGGGGCTTTCTGTACCTCTTAGCTACCCCCTAACCCCTTTAATCATTATTTTTTGTTTGTTTTGAAAGAGAGTCTTGCTAGGTTGCTGAGAGTCTCATTACATTGCTCAGGCTGGTCTTGAACCTGCAATTCTCCTATCTCAGTCTCCTAAATACTGGGATTACAGGTATATACCACCACATCCAGCTGAGAAATTGATTCTTTGACAGTAGTGGTCAAAGTATTTTCAGGGCCACAAACCCTCTAGAGGGTTTAGGAGAGAATCTATTTCTTGCCCTTTCTGATTTTTGGTGACTGGCATCATTTCATGATTTGCTACTGCATCACTCCAATCTGCCTTACCTCACCTTCCCATCTCTTCTGTCTTTTGTGTAAAATCTTCTACCTCTTTTTTGTAAGAATACATACAATTGAGCCAGGCATGATGGCGCACGCTTGTAATCCCAGTACTTGGGCAGTTGAGACAGGAGGATCAGAGGTTCACAACCCTCAGCTACTTAGTGAGGCCCTCCGTATCTTAGTGAGATCCTGTTTCAAAATAAAGAATGAAGCCGGGCGTGGTGGCGCACACTTGTAATCCCAGTACTTTGGGAGGCGGAGACTGGAGGATCTGGGTTAATGGCCAGCCTCAGCTCTTGCTCGCTCTCTCTCTCTCCCTGTCTCTCTCTCTCTCTCCTTAGTGAGGCCCTCCGCAACTTCGTGAGACCCGGTTTCAAAATAAAGTATAAAAAATAGGGCCGGGGGTGTAGTGCGGAGGTAGAATGCCTCTGGGTTCAATCCCCGGTACCGCAAAAATAAAGAAAGAAAGAAAGAAAGAAAGAATGAAAAATAGGGTTGGGGGTGTAGCTTGGAGGTAAATGCCCCTGTGTTCAATCCCCAGTACCATCACCAAAAACAAACAAACAAACAAAAAAATACATGCAGTTGCATTAACAGCCAATTTGAATAATTTAAACTAATTTCCCTATTTTAAGACCTTTAATCCCATCTGTAAACTCCCTCCAAATTAGGTTAAATTTTCAGGTTCCTGGAAGTAGACAATTTTAGTGATAGGAAGTATATTTTTTTATGTCTACCGCAAGTGTCTTGACAAATAAATAACTTTTTTTTTTTTTGTGGTACCGGGGATTGAACCCAGGGGCAGTCTACCTCCAAGCTACACCCCTGGCCCTATTATTTATTCTTTATTTTGAAACCAGGTCTCACGAAATTGCGGAGGGCCTCACTAAGTAGCTGAGGCTGGCCTTGAACCCGGATCCTCCGGTCTCTGCCTCCCAAGTACTGGGATTACAAGCGTGCACCACCACGCCCGGCCTAAAGAACTCTTTAACAGTGCTCATGGGAAGGAAAGCTTGAACCTGCAGTGTACTGGTTCCACACCCAGAGCAACTTCCCCAGATGCAGAGGGCTGGGTGCCTCCTCTGGGACATTATCCTGTGCAAATGGAGGTGTCTCACTCCCCCCGCCCTCCCGAGCCAATAACTGCTGATATTGGGGAACAAACAGCCAGCTCTACTGCCCAAATATGAATTTTAAATATGTTACTCTAAGTAGCCAACATTTTCATGAAGGAACAAAAAATATGCATCTAAAAAATACAAACATTACAGCCCACCTTTTTTTGCTGATTGAAATTTTAGATACAAATAAAAATTCCAAATGGTCACATTAAATGACAGAATTTAAACAATTCTAGTTTTTTTTGTTTTGTTTTGTTTTTCCTTTACCATTGCTGTGCTACTATTTATTTCAAATTTACTGTTTAAACACAGGACTATGTAACCCCGTCATGACAGAAATTTTGCCCCAAACAAATACAAACAACTCTATCCTTTACAACTCACTGTTAAAATGAATAGAGATGGTTGATTCTGCATGTGTGGGGACCGCTATGTATTTGGGAATATTTTAAATTAACTTCCATGTAGAATACAATACTTAATAAAGGATAATTAATATAAAGATATAAATTTGAAGCACATATACATATTATAAAGACTCAACAGAAACTGAGACAATTACCTAAATTTATAACACATACCAACCAAAGACTTTACTATTACTATTATTATTATTTTTATTATTATTAGTAGTAGTAGTAGTACTGGAAGTTGAACCCAGAGGCATTACACCTCTGAGCTACACCCCAGCTCTATTTTCTTTTTTATTTTGAAATAGGGTCTTGCTAGGTTGCTGAGGCCCTCACTAAATTGCTGAGGCTGGCCTTGAACCCAGCCTCCCAAATACTGGTATTACAGCCATGTACCACCACACCAGGCTTTATTATTGCTTTTAAATTATTTTCAAGCCAAGCGTGGTGGCTCATACTTATAATCCTGGTACTCGGGAGGCTGAGACAGGAGGATCGCAGGTTCGCAGCCAGCCTCAGCTACTTAGTGAGGCCCTTTGCAACTTAGTGAGACCCTGTTTCAAAATAAAGAATAAAAAATAGGGCTGGGGGTGTAGCCCAGAGGTAGAATGCCCCTGGGTTCAATCCCCAGGACTGCAATAAATAAATAAATAAATGAATAAAATGAAATAAAAATAAGTAAATAAATAAATAAAATAAATTATTTTCAGATGATGTACCCCTCATTGCTGGCACCCAGGGAAGAACACATCATTCACCTTCATCCTCAATCCTTGGTATTTTCTCAGTTGGGTAAATTGAACAAATAATTTTATCCTATTAATTGATGGATGATTTTATTCTACGAAGCATGAAGTTTAATGGTTTTTAATTAAAATATCATTTTAATTACAAATATCTGTGCTCAGTTAGAAAAAATGGATTATTTTTAGATTATTTTTTAAACATAGGATTTCTCAGATCTTTAACATGCAAATATACATTATAACACTTCAGCGAAAAGTTTCACAGACTTTTTTCAAAACAAAATCTCTTCTCCCAGAGCATCTGTTGAGACTAATGTTTCAAGTATAACACTTCGGAAAACACAGCTGTAGTGGAACTCTAACCAGTTTATAAATAATACAATAAAGTTTTCTGGTGCCACTTCCACTTAACAATTTTCTGTAAGTTCTAGTCAAAGCAAAAAGAAAACAGAGACAGTGATAGAGACAGAGAGAGAGGAGGAGGAGGTAGAGGAGGACAAGGTGGAGGAGGAGGAGGGTAAAGAAGAAAGGAGAAGGAGAAGGAGAAGGAGAAGGGGAAGGAGAAGAAGAAGAAGAAGAAAGGAAGGGAAGGGAAGGGAAGGGAAGGGAAGGGAAGGGAAGGGAAGGAAGACTTAAACGTAGCTGGCTTGGTGGTGCATACCTGTAATCCTAGTATTTGGGAAGTTGAGGCAGGAGGATCATAGGTTCAAGGCCAGCGCAGGCAGTTTATTGAGAACCTGATTCAAAATAAAAAATAAAATAGGACTGGGGTGTAGCTCAGAGGTAGGAAATCCCTAGTACCACACAAAAATAAATAAAACGTAGTGGGACATGGTGGTGCACACCTGTAATCCCAGTACTCAGAAGGCTGAGACAGGAAGATTGTAGGTTAGAGGCCAGCTTCAACAATTTAGTGAGACATCGTTTAAAAAAAAAAAGGAAAAAGTCTGGGGGTATAGCTCAGAGGTAGAATGCTGCTGGATTCAACCCCATTACCAAAAAACAAAGAAACAAAACCCTTAAACCTAGTGGAAATAGTAAAACAAACAAAAATATTGCGATGGTCATCATATCAGTATTTTAAGGCTCCCAGATGATTAACTATAATAGAATTAATAAAGTCTGGTAAAACAGCTAATTAGGAAAGCACTAGACCTCCCCCTTTAGTTAATTAATGATCAGGTCAAACTTAAGATGAAGTTTCCTTTAATAAAGAAAAGTCCCAGTACTTGGGAGGCTGAGACAGGGGGATCTCAGGTTCGCAGCTGGCCTCCGCAACTTAGTGAGATCCTGTTTCAAAATAAAAAAACAAAATAGGGCTGGGGTGAAGCTCAGAGGTAGAATGCCCCTGGGTTCAATCCCCAGTACCATACACAAAAAAGAGTAATTACACCCATTCTAAGGGAAAATCACTGAAATTCGTATAAGCAAAGCTACAGCCCTATGTAAGAACGATGAAAACTTAAATGAAGGAATAACAATGCATTTTCTTGGATAGAAACACTGAATACTGAAAAAGATACTCCTTATGTCCCAAATCATTTTACACTGGCAATGATTCGACTAAAACTCCCCATGGGAAATTATTGGGAATTTGACAAAATAATTTTAAGTTACTTGGAAAATTATTTAGAAAAAAGGAAAATAAGGAACTTGTACCATCAGATCATATATATATATATATATATATATATACATATATATATACATATATATAATGTACCAATTATAAAAGCATAACAATTAGAGGAGTGATTATAGTGCTAAGATGGGATTAATCAGTCAGTTAATATAAAGACTTCTCAAGCTAGAGAATATGTAAAAATGTAATTAATATGTATGGTATGAAATATGATATAATACAGTACCATTACAAAACACACTGGAGACATGGAGATACTCCAATAATGACTGGAATCCTCATTTACCTGTAAATTCTGAGCCGCAGATAGATATGTATATGCTTGTGTAGTTAAATATTTATGCATGGTCTAGCTTCCATACATAAAAGAATAGCTATGCTTAAGTTATTGCAAATATTTTGGGAGAGGTAAAAAATAATCTTCTTTTATTAAAGCATGTACAGTCAGATATTCTATCAGTTTACAGATTATACAGTTCTTTTATATAGTCTCTTTCCCCAGCAATTCTGGAGGATACAACACACACACACACACACACACACACACACACACGCTCATGCTACATAGACCTTTTCAAGGTTTTCTGAAGTCTAATTGATAAGTACACATGTACATATTTAAAATGTATGACAACGTGATGTTTTGATTTATATGTACATTGCCAAATGACTGCCACAATCTAGCTAATTAGCGTATCCATCAAGTCACATTCTTCTCCCGCATTTTCTTAATCTTTTCATCTGTGGATGGACAGATCCCATGTTATTGTGACTAATACTGCAATGAAAATGGGGGTGTAGACATCTCTTTGACCTACTGACTTCTTTTCCATTTGCTATAAACCCAGAAGTGGAATGACTGAATGATATGCTAGTTCTACTTTTAATTTTGGGGGATTTCTCCACGTGGCTGTACTAATTTCTATTTCCACCAACTGTGGACAAAGGCTCCATTTCCTCTACATCTTCACTGTGCTTACCATTTTATCTTTTGATAACAGGTGTGAGATAAGATCTCACTGTGGCTTTGGTTTGCATCTCCTGGTAACTGCTGGTGTTGAACATCTTTTCATATACCTGTTGGCCATTTGGATGTCATTTTTGGAAAAACGTCTGCTCATCATCCTTTGCCTGCTTTTAACTGTGTTATTTGTTGTAGTTATTATTTTATTGTTGAGTTGTTAGTTCTTATGTTTTGGATATCATTTCTTATCAGATACATGGCAAATGTTTTCTCGTATTCCATAAATGGCCTTTTAATTTGGTTATTATTTTCTATTGAGTGCAGAATCTTTTTAGTTCCACGTAGCCTCACTTGTTTATCTTTTCTTCTGTTGCTTGTGTTCTTGGAGCCATATCCAAAACTCACTGCCAAGACCAATATCATGGAGATTTTTCTTATGTTTTCTTTAGGGTTTCAGGTCTTATATTTAGATCTTTATCATTAGCTTGTTTTTGTGTATGGTATAAGATAAGGATACAAGTCCACTATTCTGCATGTGAATATCTAGTTTTCCCAACGTTATTGATTGAAAAGACTATCCTTTCCCCATTGGATGTCCTTGGTGGCTTTATTGACAATTAACTGACTGTAATGTGTGGGTTTTTTCAAGGCTTTCTGCTCCTTTTCATTAGTCTCTGTATCTGTTTTTATGCCCCTACAATGCTATTTGTTACTACAGAATGTAATTGGTTACTGTAAGGATGTTTTGAAATCAGGTAGTGTGATGACTGTCGCTTCATTCTTTATGTTAAAGATTGCTTTGGTGGTTTGGGATCTTTTGTGGTTCCATAGGAATTTAGGATTCTTTTCTTCTATTTCTGTGAAAAATATCATTGACATTTTGATAGGGATGGCATTGAATCTTTTGATCGCTTTGGGTAGTGTAGCCATTTTGACAGTATGAATTCTTCTAATCCATGAACACAGGATTTTTTTCAACTTCCTTGGTCAATGTTTTATATTTTCAGTGCACAGATCTTTCACCTCCTTAGTTAAATTTATTTTTGAGTATTTTAGTCCTATTGCTTCTCAGCCATTTGGCTAAGACCAAGTGAAGTATTGTAGTCTTTTTGATGCTATTGAAAATGAGGTTATATTCTTAATTTTTTGAGAGTTCATTGTTAATATTTAGAAACACACCTGATTTTTCATGCTGACTTTATATCCTGCAATTGTACTGAATTTCAACTTGGATCTTGATCTAGCAAAAAATACTAAAATAAATTTAGAAATTAAAGAATCAACTTTAAGTGAAAGATAGCTAGAAGAAAATGAAAGTAAGAACTAAATGGTGCCGGGCGTTGTGGTGCACACTTGTAATCCCATTACTTTGGGAGGCAGAGACCGGAGGATCCGGGTTCGTGGCCAGCCTCAGCTCTCTCTCTCCCTGTCTCTCTCTCTCTCTCTCTCTCTACTTAGTGAGGCCCTCTGCAACCTCATGAGACCTGGTTTCAAAATAAAGTAAAAAAAAAATAGGGCCAGGGGTGTAGTGCAGAGGTAGAACGCCCCTGGGTTCAATCAAAAAAAAAAAAAAGGCGTTCAATCAAAAAAAAAAGAACTAATGATTATGAGTATAGATTTTTAAGAATGAAGGAGGTCAAGAATTTATATTTGTAGAATAATGGAAAGATAAAGGAAACATAAAATTTCGAGAACTTTGCATATGCATCTCTCAAAATACACTGCTATATATCAGTATCATGAAAACAATAGTATGTAATGGTTTAGAAAGTCAATTCAAAGAAAAAAGCATATCATTGGCTAATTAACAAATGAAAAAAATCCATTTTCACTTGTAGACAGAGAATGGAAAGAACTTGAGAAATACAATGAGATTCCACTTTTCATCTATCAAACTGACATAGGTTAGACACACTAATGATAATCAAAGCTGGCTAGGCCAAGTTAAGAATAGCTACTGATGAGAGTGTAAATTGCTACAGGCAACCTGGAGGGCAATTTAGCAATATGTATCAAGAGCCTTCAAAAGGGCTTGTGCACTTTGATGCAGTAATTTCACTTTTAGGAATCTTTGGTAAGAAAATAATACGTGCAGATATAGATACACTATAAGAAGGTTTATCCAAGTGGGATTTTTTTTCCTCCTTTGTTTTGTGTGTATATTGCAGAGTAGAAAAATTTGGGAGGCATTCCAAATGTTCATAAAAAAATTATTAAAAATATATGATACATGGACCTGATGGATCATTATGAATTATAAAAATCAGGTCAGATAATATTTTTGGCATAAAAACATTTAACAAAACATTGCAAGGGAAGGCACACCAGGTTCATAAAGAGAAAAAAGAAAGAAAACATATAAATATATTTAAAAATATCTTAATGTTCTTGTATCTTTTATAATTTCTAAGTTTTATAGGTCAAACAATACCTTTATAATCCAAGACCAAATATTCTTTTTAGTACAAATGCAATTGTCTGTCGTCATGTAGATACTTTGAAAATTTGAAGTTTGATGAAACAATTCCCTGGATGCTGTATTATATTTTTATCACTAAATTGTCATACTAGTATGTTAAAATGGTTTTAAAAAGACACCCTCCCAAAAAGCAAGCAATAAATATAGTATGAATAAATAACATGAAATAAAACTTCATTATATAAAAGCACAGATTGAAGAAATAGAATTTAATCAACATATATGTGTGGAACTTTTAACCAAATTATCTTCTGGCTTAATGATTAAACATTGCCTCAGGAATCCAGTGCCACGTTTGGAGACTCTTTTATAAATTGAAGCTTTGAGTTTTGTCAATCTGAATTTAAAATTTCATCTTCATTAACATCACCTACAAATATGTCATTTATTCCTGCCAAGGTTGGTAATGATATACTAAATACCGATTGAAAAATACGATTGATGTCTTTTTTGTTGCTTTAATCAAAAAATGGTCTGATACGGCTAAGTGTATGCATAAGCCTCTTTTCATATTTTAGCAATTACCTTTTTTTTCTGTACATCTTACAAGAGTAAGATACTTTCCGACTAGAGTGTTAGGTTTTATGGAAACAAACAAAAAAAAAAGGCAAGAACTTGACAGATTCTAAGAGGCATACTGTTCCATTGCTTAAAACCTACTCCTGATTTATTTGTATTGCAATAACTAAACCCTTCTTTACCCATACCCTTAATTACCACAATCATTCATCCTATAATGACTCTTTATTTCCCTGGCTTCTTTTCTTCTTCCAGACTCCAATTTGTAATGTCACCTCCGAGAGGATTCATTATCTGGCATTCTGCACCCTGGCAGAGGGGATTTCTCTCTTCAAGCTCCACTCTCCATGCATTTATAAGTCTCCAGGCGCTCTTGCTTAAAATATATGGTGGTAGTCCTGTCTTTATGAGGTGGCCAGCATCCATATGAAAGAGAGAGAGAGAGAGAGAGAGAGAGAGAGAGAGAGAGAATCATTTTCTATTATGAAGAGTTAAGCCAAAGATATGCCTTTTTATGATGAGATGGGATTTCCCATTAAAATAGATTCTTTCATCTCAAATGTGTTAATAAGGTGGTCCAAAACATTGTTATCCTTGATTGTTAAATTTTGGGTATTCCAAATTTAATATGCATGTGCTATGAATTTAATTATTAGCTGGACATTTTGTATTACTCTTTTAAGATTTGGCCTCCATATTTCAAAACCTGGAAACCATCTGTAATTATCCCTAACTATCTAAGCTGGGAACAATTCCTTTGGGATGGACCATCCAAATGGCATTTAAAACGATTCTCTTTCTTTCTGCTATTGAAGTCTCAATATAGGTCCTGACTTTCTAGTGGCTTATTAAATCCTTCCATCCCCAAGGTCTTCCTGCCCACACTAATAGAGATTTATACTTCAAAGAATATACATCTGAGAAAAAAAGAAGAAAAGAAAATATACAACTGATTGCATCATACCCGTATGAAAAATCCTTAAATAATTCTTTGAGTTAATTGGGGTAAAACGAGCTAGTTGCAGTGGGCAAATAAAAAATTTTAAAAAGTCAATAGCACATGAGAATAAAATCTGATTTCTCACTTTTGTTTTCGTCCAGTGTATGTGTTCTTGGTGGGGGTGGCGTGCTGATTCCAAGTCAAGAATCCAGGTTGTTGAAGACTCTGCCATCTTAGACATGCAGTTTTCAAGGTTATCCTGGGGATCTTTATTCAACAGGAGATGAGAAGCTGTGGAGACGACTCATTTTATTTTTCACCACCTTGACCTGATAGTGACACACATCCCAGCTGCTCATATTCCATCAGTGAACCATAGTCACCATCTAGGTTTGTCAGAGACAGGAACATGCAGTTCTTTGGCAGTGATTAGCAATTATTTGATATTATGGAGGGGGATCTTCGGTGGTCAGTTTGTTTTTTTTCCGGAAGTCATTTTCATCATCAGACTTATAAGGAATGCAAGTTCCTGATTTACCTCTTTGCTAACATTCCACCATTTCCACTGGCTTCCTCTTTGCAGACCATACATCTCAGCGCCCCCTAAAGGCACAGTTCTAGAATTTCACCCTTAAGTCGCCAGAGCTCTCTGCAAAGTTAGGTTTTTTGGTTGGTTTGTTTTGTTTTGCTTTGGGCCCAGATTTCTCCTCTGTTTTTGATAGTTCCCTGATTCCCAAAGGCAGTTCTCAAATTGGGACAGTCTCATTTTATGTAACAGCTAATGCATATGACACATTTGATACTTGACTGTTGCAAGTATCAACAAGTACTTGACTGTTGCAAGTACTCTTTACTGACTTTCTGGAGATAGGGGTCACTTTTGCTATCGAGTTCCTTCAGGGTACAGAAATGACTGTTTGGCTAGAAAACGTATCCTAAATTTCTAGCACATATCTGGGTAAGTAATAAATGCTTATTAAATATTGTTGCTTAAGTGAATGCATGAACCTTTGTATTGTTTGTACGTCTCAGTGATGAGAGCCGACTCAAAGAACACATGCAGAAGAAAGAAAGCAAAAGTAGGAAGGACAAAGAGGAAGAGAATGGAGAGAAGCTTGTGGGGTTCTGAAGTATTCCTTATTTCAAAAGTAATATTCTATAATTTTTAATTTGAAGTTGTAATACACTTTTATCTAAGTAAAATAAAATTTTTATCTAACTAAAACAAGTGAATGACTGATCAAGTTTACAGACTACAGACTTCTCAATGGATAGGAAAAGTAATGACTTTCCTTAATGTAGGTTATTAAAGAGAATTTTTATTTATATATAAACCTATCTCTCAATTTCTAAGCCTTATTAAATACTATCTGGAGGGGAAAAAATCAAAGAATAGCATGATTTAAAGGGACCAAGTGGATAGGACATGTTGAAACATAGAAATGTCCTGAATCTCAGACTAGGATGACTTAGAGAATAAAGGAAACTTTGAAAGCTAGTTTGCACAACATAGATATTGTATGGAATGAAGCTACAGAAATGCACTGGTGAGGACTAAGAACTCCCAGTTACAGAACTATCTAGAAAGTACCTGAATGCTAAAATAAAACTCCATATGAGGATCTATTTAGGGTTCTTTTAAACATTTGGAAATGCTCCGTGAAATATTTCCAAAAGTGTCATTAATATGAAAGGATTTTTTTCCTCCTGGCTCCATGCTGGTTGTCCTAGGATGTGTTCAGCCAAGGGGCACTTAAGAAGTTCAGTGAGTGACTTCATTATGTATAATGGGTAATGAGCTTAAGTGTTCTAAACTGGTGGCATTTGCAAGAGAAATTTCCTTACTTGCTCAAATTTCTTCCTCTGTAGAAAACTTGATGCCTTTGCTCAGTCATCCAAAGACTGAAATTGCAATTGTTGAAAGGCAAAAAATAGACTTTCCTCTGGGACCTTTATCTAATTATCAACACTGAGCATTATAGAGGAGAATGTTCCTTCCTTTTTTGAGACAATCACTTAAATTCATATCCCTGATTTCTAATTAATGTATTCAAGATCTGAATTTAATTTTCTCCATTATGGATAAAATGCTCTAATTTTATCTAATGCCCTCTAAGACAAGGCCATTCTTAAAATCCTGTAAACTCAATCATTTTTATTAACCCTAAAATCTAGATTCAACTGTTATTTTCATTTATCTAAGCCATTCAGGAAGTGAGTATTCAAAATAAAGTATCCTTGGTAGAGAATTAAATCTATGGTCTCCATGAAATAATGGAAAATCCAAGCTCTAGATGCAGCACCAGGCTTGGCAGTAACTGGCCTTCCTAGGAAGCAGGCTCTGAGACAGAGGTCAGTGTGCCGGAAATGTAACAGGTAGTGCATCCACCATCCTAACTTTGGAAGAGAAATGAAGGAAGCAGGGTCTTGCAAAATGAGAAACAGAACTGCACTGCACTCTCAGTGGGAGACACAGATGATCCTGAAGAGAGATGGAAAGAAGGGCTGCTCCTTTGAAGTTTTCATAGCTTGGAGATGAGTCAACTGGGTTTTTGAATTTTTGATTAGTCATTGGCTCTATGTTGCCTCAAAGAGGGGACATGACCTTGGATAGGGTGGATCTCTCTACCTAAGACAGTACTTGGATAGGGTTGTAAACTGCCACTCCAGCTGCTGGGAGATTAAATCCTTCATTCCTGAAGGATGATTTGGGGCCACAAGTCATGGCACCTGACACAGGGTTCTAATTCTATTTCAGTAAAGTAGTGTGGAGAGCCTAAAAGCCACAGAGATGTGAATAAGTGGTTGACATTTATATTAAGAGCAGTAGTTTAAAGTGACTGATGTCAAGCAATAGTAAGTGATGTACATTACATAGTGCTACTTGCTTCCTCATTTGGAAAGTTGAGACACCGATGCATGCCTCACAATGTCATGGAAAACACTGACATCCCTTCCCTTTGTCAAATGAACTATATATCTGCTTATTGCTCTCAAGCATTGGGGAAAATGGAGAGGAAGCTTCCCAACCAACAGCACAGGAAATCTAGGCAGAGAACTCCCACAGGGTAGTTACTCTCCCCAGCTGATGTGATTTACAACATATTGATGGGGTTTCTCACTAGTTTCTATGCCATGTTTTTTCCGTGGCTACACATTGGCGCCACCAGCTACTGTGGCCTGCTGAGACTCTGTGAATCAACAGAGCAATGATTCTCCTCTCTTAATGGCAGACAACCAAAAGGAGGTTTTACCGGCCAGTGTGATTCTGCACATTTCAAAAGGCCTTTATCTCACCATCCTTCTCATAATTACTTTTCCATAAAGGAAACGAAATCATCTGTTACCTCCTTGCTCTTGTTGAAACTTGGGAAATATTTGGTAAACTCATATGGTGGCCTGAGCAAATAAAATTCAGCTCATAAAACTTGTGCACATCGCAGTATCCACTGCTACTTTGATATTTCAATATAAAGACCATGATGATGATATCTCCTTATGTAAATAAGACCAGATAAATGGATGTAAAAACTTGTATTTATTTAAATATACATATAGAAAGTCATTTGCTCCGCAGAGTGAATACAAAAGTACCTCTGGTAGCATGTGAGCATTGTATGATTAAAATTGTGTTGTGAATGACTTTAAGAATAATAAAAATTCACTTCATAATCTGGATTCTATTAACAATAAATGCCCAGTTACACCATTATACTCTTACTAATCCATTAAGCTGATGTTTTAAAATTACTTATACTGAAATGTTAGTATGGGATAGAATAAAATACCATACTGTCGCTATAACATGTTGGATTTTAATTACTATTCTTATAAAATATGAATTAACATGGTGGCAATTCACTTGAAATCTAATTAACTTGCCTTAGTTATCTTGCTCAATGCCTGCAATACGCAAATAATCTTTACAAAGTTAACATATTAATAAGAATATGATTATGCATTTTCCTCAATTTAATTTCTATTTAATTACATTACTAAACTTGGTTTGTCTCCCAGCAAAGTATCAATTTTGTAAAGAGTTTCTGTAACAGTCACTTGATCATCAGTTTTAAAAACAACCCAGTGTCTTATTAATTCTGGGTAAATCATTAAATGCATCCATGCTTAATGTCCAAGTCGCAATTTTCTGCCAATCTGCACCAGTACTGCTCTTCCCAAGTGAAATAAATGGCATGTGGGATCATAATTGACCCAGGCCCTGGACATCTGCCCTGATAAATAGACTGGAATGGAAAGGGGAGAAGGAGACTGGCAGGAGAAAGAGATTCCAGGGACAAGACCAGGTGCTAAGGTCAGCTTATAGGTCCTAGATAAAATGGGACACCATTTGTAAAGTTTGACATTGCTTATTTTTTAAAACTCTGGTGATATGCTGAGTTGCATTCACTGCTTAATTTTCATGCAAAGCAGCTCAAATTTCCCTGCTAATAAAGGTAAGGAATATATCCTGGGACAGACAATTAGAAATCTAGTGCACCTGTCAGCTAAATAGGAGCCCATTCCAGCTCTGCATACTGTCATCAGTTGGTTCCTAAGATAACTGGTTGGGACAACCTCAGGGGCTTATCCTTTTCCTTGTGGAACAGCACATGTCACAGAAGTGACCAATGTTATTTGTTAGACCCTATTCTGATAGATTTTCGTAAAATTCCCAATTAGGATAATTTATCAGCCTTCTTTCTTTCAACCCCCTCCCACTCATGTGCATGTTGGGGTGAGGGGAGGGAGGTGCAAGAAGGTGCAGAAGGAACCATTACAGGTGAACATTCTGCATATGCCAGTCTTGCCCCATACCTGGGAGATTTCTGATACCACCTTGTATGTATGAACTTCTGGCATTTCATGTTCTTTAGTATCTGCTCAAAGGAGAATTGCAGGTGTCCATGCCAACTTACAAAGTTCTCATTTGATACTTTCTAGGCCTATTTGCAGAGGTAGTTCTAAGGTATGAAACTTTATTTTTTCACTCCATTAGTTAAGGAAAGGACAAGGAAATGCAGATGTAAATTTCTGGCCATTCAAAGCCTTCTGGTCTTCCAGGTATTTGGCAGATATTGGAGGAAAAAATGGCAGGCTTGTTGTTTATTTTTTAAAATCTCGGACAATTTTAAAAATTAATATCAGGCCTTTGAGTAAATTTTCCTTTTATAATTCAGTAACATTACTGTTTCTAGTTGAAGGGGGCCGATACATGAAAGATAGACAGATGATGAGAATGAAAATCAGAAATCAGAAAATTATCTCCCTTCCCCCAGGATAATGAGAAAATCACAGATTAAAATATTAGTAAGTAGGCAGAGACAATAACGATGTCTTAAATTTACAAGGAGCCTTAGTTTCTATCAAGTATTCTTATCAGTGTATCAAGATTAACTCATTTGAGTCATGATTCAACAGAATTGTCCAATGAGGTAGGCATTATAAATCTCCATTTTGTAGATGAGGAAACTGCAGCTCCAAGGGATTAAGTAATTTTCCCAAGTTTTGCTAGCTACTTATCCAAGATCAAAGGTATCCTGGAATGAGAGTGGTAGGATTTGACAGTGTGCTATCGAACTCCAGAGTCTATGCCTGGAATCACCAGATCATGTTGTCTCCATAGCACTGGGGGACAAATAAGGAAAATAGGGATGGGACATGTGACTTTTAATGGCTCACAAGAAAAAAAATGTGTAAAAATATGATAGAAATCAAGTTTGCTATATAAATTTAGATTTCTGCTTTTATACTTAGCTAAATCCGGATCATGATTTTCAAGGGAAGGGGTGATGTTATCTCCTAGGGGATGAAAATTGGTTCTTGACAGGACCAAAGAACCTAACTCTATTTATGGAAAAGGCTCAGAATAACATAAGGTATATACATAGATGTCTAGTATATCCGTGGCATTAATATTTCATGAGGAATATTAGGAAAACAAATGTCTAGAAAGGCTCCTTAGGGAGAGATAGTAGAAAAAAGATTAAGAAATATTAATCTAGATAAATAATTTGAATCCAGGAGCATTTTGATAGAGTCCAGTGGAGACCACAGTTTAAATACCACATGGAAATGATTAGTGAATCGTGCCCTCACCTGGACCATTTCGGTGACATCACTCTTGTGAAAGTGTTCACATGTTTTTCTTACTCTTGTTCCGAGAGGGCATGGCGGTGACCCGAAACTTGACTTAAGTTTGCTGTAGCAAAGGCAAACATAAAGACCTGGGTAAAATATTTTACAGTTCTCTCCTAATGTCCTCCATATGCCGTACTCCAGCTCTCAGCCCTTTTGCAGTGAGGTCAGGCCGGATGACTAGCACTGAGGCCAATGAGCTGAGGGTAGAGGTAACAAGTCTTGTTTCTAGGACAAAACATTCCCGAGTGGGTGGCAGTATTCCAGCGCTAACCTTGTTTTTTTTTTCCACAGTAAGGCATGAGTCCCAGATGGTGCAGAGCCCCTTCAACCCAGACCCCTGTGAAGCAATGTGAGAACGGGTCCCAGTCAACTAGCACGAGACATACATGCCGAGTGAGAAATCAATCAGCTCTGGCTGTAGCAAGTCACTGAAATTCTTTCGTTAATTTGTTACACATAGTCTAGCCTATCCTGAAAACTACAATGATGATCACTAGTTTTGAGATGTGGAGTTGATATTGGAGTCCCAAATTTATTAATTCCTGCAGCGACTTTATAGCCTTTGCGAAATAAACTGTGTGTTAATGCGCCCTAGCTGTGCACCGCATGTAGATGTTTCAGACATCCTAATAGAGAACCCACAGGTCTTCCCCAAAATCAACATGTCCTTTCCTAACTTTTATTACCTAAATAATTAATTGCAGTGCCCTCAATGCTGAATCTTAATAATAGAGTCAACTTTTAAGGTGGAGTGAGTGCACAAGATTAAAAATGAAAACATCACAGAGAAAATATTACCAATGCTTTGAGAATTACTTTTTATTATTATTAAGAGATGCCTGCCTCCAGCATTCTGTATAAGCCTACTCTCATTGCTTTTCAATCCAAGGCCAGTGGGCCAGTGCTTATTTGCATGCTAACTACCGGCTAAAGGCATTTCATGCTGATATAAGGTCTTTAACTAATTAATGAACCGGGGGGAAGATGATCTCTCCTTGGAGGTGAATTGCTTACTTGCATCATCATGACCAGTGAACTGCATGTCTTGCACCCATTGCCTCACACTTTAGATTCTTTCTTGAATATATAAGTAGAAAATTAAGTAGCTGAGGTTGGATGCACTGAGTGTATCACGGAAGCTATCTGGACTTAGGAAACATGTCAAGCACTGTGTGTACATATGTAACGGACACTAGAGGGGCAAAAAGAAGATCTAAAAATGGTCTTCCTGACATGCCAGACTCTTCTTAGAAATGGTTATAGTCTTCTATAGCTCTTTGATTTGAGAAGGTGCTCTCTTAAAACATCTTGATTATAGAATTGTCAATGGTATATTCAGAGTCATTGCAGAGAAATAAGATGGAGAGTCTAGAGAAAATGAAGAAGGAAGTAAGACAGGGTCCAACATTACAAAGAGTCTGGCCAAGGGTGAAAACTGAGATGTGGCTTACGAGGCTTAGGCAGATGACCTAAATATTTAGTTTCCATATTTTGTAAGAGCGTCCCACATAATCATAATTTCTTGGAATCTGTAGCAGTTCATAACAGCTCTTTCAATGACTTGGAACATACATAGATAAACACAAACTCCTTTGAGTATGGCATTCCTTCAATGATCAGGACAGCATATCCTGCTCTTTTTGCTTCTGAAATTGATCTTGGTAATTAGAGACACGGTTCTAGTTCTCAGCCCCAGTCAGGAAAGGAACACTTCTGGTTCCCTTCATTCTATCACAACTCATCAAAGGCTGGATATGAGCAGGCATATGGGAAGGTAACCTGCAATTTTCTGTCAGCCTTCTTCTCTCTATTCTTAGCAATCAGAAAATCTTTCTCAAACATCTTTATTTTCACCTGGGTCACTGCACATAAAGTTCTTTGCAATTCTATTTACCAAGTATAGTTCTTGATCACAGAAAAAGCACTAATGGAATTTATTGAATTCCTTCTTTCCCCACATCATTCATTTTATTTATTTATTTACTTACTTACTTACTTACTTACTTACTTACTTACTTATTGGTACTGGGGATTAAACCCAAGGATATTCTACCTCTGAGCTATGCCCCCAGCCCTTTTTCTTTTTTGTTTTTAAATAGGGTCACCCTTGAGTGCTTAGAGTCTTGCTATGTTGCTGAGGCTGTCCTTGAACCTGGGATCCTCCTGTCTCAGCCTCCCAAGTACTGGGATTATCGCCTGCTCCACCACGCCCATCCCTTTCCCCACATCTTGTTTTTTAATTTAGCACCATGCTAAACAAGTCAGTATTAGGCCAGTCCATCTTCTATTTTAGGAGACAGGTCTCTAAGCTGAATCTCAAAGGAAGACAACTGATTAAAAAAAGGTGTGTGGGAAGAGTAAACACATAGACTTATTTGCAAAAATATTCTGTTTCACTAGGAATTGTAGGAGCATTAAGAATGACCATTAAAAGAGTGACTAGGGCCATTTTGAATGGAAGTTCACAGTTCATTAGAAACTGACCTAAAAAAATAAATTTGGTGAAGGCTGTGTTTCCACTAGTCCCTTCATCCAACCTGGGCTCTGTCTCTTCAGTGCATGCCAAAGGCTAATTATAATGGCAGTGATTGGCTTAATGAGATGAACAGCGAAACTGGGATACTCAATGAAATCCACTAGTTAGAACCCTGCCTTTCACTCACTTTGTATGCTGTTCCCGCCACACCAAGGGCCCTTTTAGTTATTAGCATTAAATATCCACATATTCTCTTCATATTCTTATCCTGAAAGAAATGTCCTAACCCACTTGCTAAAGGCAAATGGGACAAGGAATGGCATGCCTGCTGTGGCTTGTAGGGGTCTCGCCTATGAGATGAGATGTAAAGTTAAGTAATCTGTGCTCCAGTATTAGCTATGAAAAAGGAAGCTATTCATTTAGCCGGGCGTGGTGGCACAGGCTTGTAATCCCAGTACTTGGGAGGCTGAGACAGGAGGATCCAGGTTTGCGGCCAGCCTCAGCTACTTAGTGAGGCCCTCCGCAACTTTGTGAGACCTGGTTTCAAAATAAAGTATAAAAAATAGGGCTGGGGTGTAGCTCGGAGGTAGAACGCCCCTGGGTTCAATCCCCAGTACTGCAAAAAATAAATAAATAAATAAATAAATAAATAAAGGAAGGAAGCTATTCAGATTAGTGCTATGAATTCAACCCTTCGCTACACATAAACGTCTCCCAGGGAATTTCTAGAAAATATTAAGTTTTAGACCCCATCCCCCAGAGATTGTAATGTAATTTTTCCAGATTGGATCCTGGGTGCTAATGTTTTTTCCAAAACTCCCCCAGTGCTTATTATAGGAAGCTTTAAAAGCAGGATTTGGGATTGCTGGGGTAGCAAAACAAGTATTTATTTGATCTAGGACAGCTCTGTCACCAACTTTCTGGTCCCAGGCATGTCACATTATTTCCTATAAAAGTAGAATATAATAATACTAACCAGAGAGCTATTTTGATGAGCACATTTGGTGGTGCACACAGATGTGTTTGGAAACCCCCAAAATTCTATACAAATGTTAGCTAGTTTAACACCTGAATCTTAAATGTTTACTCAGAATACTTAACTGAGTTGAATTAGAAAAACCTAAAAAATATAATAATAATAAACTGTTCTGCCAACCCCAGGAGAACTTCTCAACAAAACTTATATGCTTTCTGTGACCTCAGTGAAACACCAAAGTGATGAAGTTGTTTTGTTTAGTACTCTATGAATTGCTTTCCAGAGACTAGAGGTAATAAAACTGAATTTTCTTTTAAATTTATTTTTACCGTGGTAACTCTTATTCCTGAGTCTTCCCCATCATACTTGTTTTCCCCTGTTCAGAATGGAGTTTTAAAATCCCGTGGATCCTGAGAGAGGAGCTGGCAGATGGAATGCAAAATCTGTTTGTTATACCCATTGCTTGTTTATGAAGCTCAAGTACAGTAGGGAGCCATTAGAGCAGGCTGTTGTTTGCAATGATAAACTGCAGAAATATGGAGAGGAAGAGTAACTGCCTTAAAGGAGGGGAGGGCCGGAAGATAAGATACATTTGTGGCATAGCCTTCCAACACAAATACCCTGAAGATTCCTGGGACTGTTCCTAGATGGAGAGAGAGGCCATGACTGGCAAAGAAGGAGAAAGAAAGAACTAGCCAAGGAAGGGGAGAATGCCTATGAATGTCACTAAGAAGAGGCGATTTGATTATTTTGTGAGGGCTTGATATACCGGCTAGAGATGTCCAGTCTCTTAGACACCAGCCTAGCAAATTCCTATACCCTGAGAATACAGTTTCTGCCTGAGTCAGTGAGCTCTGCATTGGCTGAAATTCTTACCCAAGGCAACAGAAGTAGAGTCCTACCTATGTTCCATGCATACCATAATAGAGTGAACCCAGAGAATTCCTAAGCGCAGAAACCAAATGGAGCCAGGTGTTGTGGTGCACACTTAGAACCCCAGTACTTGGGAGGCTGACATAAGGAAGATCACAGGTTCTAGGTTAGTCTCAGCAACTTAGAGAGACCCTCAGCAACTTAGCAAGACCCTGTTTCAAAATAAAGAATAAAACAGTGCTGGGGGTATAGCTCAGAAGTAGAATGGCCCTGGGTTCAATCCCCAGTACAAAAAAAGGGGGGAAGGAAGGAAGGAAGGAAGATGGAAGACTTGAATCAAAGGTATTATGTTCACCTCTCTATGTGACTGGAAGACATTCTTAACACATTCATTCTTTTCAATGAAGCTTTGGCCAGGAAAGCTGTGTGACACTTCAACTCTGGCTCCCGCTAAGAAGCAATGGCTATCTATCATTCTTTGGTGACCTCATGTGGAAGACATCAATCGTTACTGGGATAATCTTAGCATGTTTAAAACTTAACATTGCATGCTTTTGAGTGAACGCCCCCTCCTTTTTCTGAGTGAATGTGAGGTTAATTTTAGGGGCAATAAAATATATTTATGTCTGAGCAATCCACAGAAGAATACGGTCATGTGGTCTTGAAACTACGTAGGCAATAAATAGCCCCTTTCAATGAATCATCCTAGAAAGTCGAATGTGATTTCTATTCCAGGACTTTGCTGATCCACATTTGCTCAAAGCTACATATTTCAACATTGCTGACATCTCGAAATGAGGTGGGTGAGCTGTGGCTCTTACCCCGGGCTCATCTCACTTTCTCTCTTTGCCTCATTTCTGAGGCACGCCGGGCATTTCGCTCCAAATGTTACACAGGTTCTTCTGATTATCTTCTGGTCAGACGACCATACTTGGTGTCAGAAAAAGTATTTTAGAAACCTCAATAAATAGACTCTCGCAAGGGATGCCAGTGTTAGAAAATGATGAAGCAAAGATGTGACTTTCCTCCAAGCTCCAGAGAGTTGAAATCCTTTCTGAAAAGATGATGAAGAGCAGGTCCTTCTTTCTCTCTGAGGGCTGTTCTGGTGCCGGCCAGATGCTCAGTGGAGCCAGGCTGTTAGCACGTGCTTTGTCAGGGAACTTTAGAGAGAAACACGAGAAACATCCAGAGCTTGTTCCAAAATGATGTGTTTATTTTTTGGGGGGGAGAGATAATCCTCATGATGTTTGAGTAGCATGTATTTTATGCCCAGCCTAAATTAATAAAATGATGTTGACGAAGCTAGATTTTGTTCTTGGTTTATACCTTCAAGTGTTGTAGATTTTTTTTTTCAAAGCAATTGCTCAGACAAATCCAGAGTGCTAGCCTCCACCTATCTGCTGGCATGAGAAGGGAGACAGTGTACATGACTCAATATGTTTATAGCATCAGGTGTGTTTATAGGATCAGATGCAGGAAAGGCTGAAAAGAGGTGTCTTACTCTACTTTCTGTTGCTATCATGAAGTACCTGATTCTGGATAATCATAAAGAGGTTTATTTGGCTCCTTATTCCCATGGTCGGGGAGTCTAAACAGCATAGTACCAGCATCCTGGCAAGGTCCCTTGGCCATAGCACAACATCTCAGAGAAATGGAAAGAGAACTGTGCAGAAGGGGTTCAGAAGAAGTACCAGGCTTCTTTCTAACAACCCACTTTTGTGAGAATTACCCTGGTCCTGTGAAACTATATTGATCTCTTCCAAGGATGTTGCTTCAAATGACCTAATGACCCTCCCCTCATCGGGCCTCACCTCATAAAGGTTCCAACATCTTTTAGCATCATGACACTGGGAACCAAGCTTCCAGGTAACTGATCTCAATAATCTTCCTGTCGCCGGGTGTGGTGGTGCACACCTGTAATCCCAGTACTTGAGAAACAGACAGGAGGATCTCAGGTTCAAGGCCAGCCTCAGAAATTCAACAAGGCTCTAAATTGGCTAGTAACTTAGTGAGACCCTGTTTCAAAATAAAAAATAAAATAGAGCTTGGGGTGTTGCTCAGAGGTAGAATAGCCATGGGTTCAATCCTTAGTAACACACACACACAAACACACACACACACACACACACACACACACATACACACACACACACACACACAAATAATAATAATAATAATAATAATAATATTTTTTCTCTAAATATAAAGACTAGGGTTTCAGTCCCAGCCCTGTCACTAACTAAACAAAATGACCCTGGTCAAATTGTTCTACTTCATAGAGGTGAGATAAGTTTATTGTTTCTCTCCAAACTCTACATTATTTAATGACTGACAGACTCCCTCCCTCCTTCATTCTTTACATATTCCTTCCTTCCCTTCCCCTTCCCCTCTCCTTCCCCTTCCCTCCCCCTTCTCTTCCCCTTCCCCTTCCCCTCCCCTCCCTGTTCCCTTCCACTTCCCCTTCCCCTCCCCTTCTACTTACCCTTCTCCCCCTTCTACTCTCCCTCCTCCTCCCTTCCTCATTCCCTTCCACTTCTCCTTCCCCTCCCCCTTCCCTTCC
>PVJS01033090.1:0-22377 GCA_004027185.1 Glis glis | reverse complement strand
CCCCGGTACTGCCAAAAAAAAAAAAAAAAACCAGAAATATGATTCTGGATTTTCTTTCTATTCCCTCCAACAGTTTTTCAAAACAAATTTCCCATAAGCCCATCAGTTAACCATTTCAATACCCAGTGTTTTTAGTGACTTCACACCCATTTCATGTCTGATTGGGCTGGGGTGAAGGCTCAGTTCCACAATCATGGTGAGACTGCCTCTTTTCACTGCAACCATATGGAATCTACCCTTCACAATATTTTTTGCATCTGCCAAGTAACCCCCCATGGCCCCCCAAAAATTGAGTGTGGAGAATGAGAGTGAAGAATTGAGGGCCAGACCTGGAAGCTGCGTCCTTTATTTCTATCCGAATCCACTGAACCTCAAGATTTTAAAGTTGTTAATCCACTGATATTTAATAGTTTAGTTCCTAAGTTCTGATGCTGTTTCAATACTTTATATAAATAAACTGTTTCTTTCTTCTTTATTATGGATACAGAGTACTAAGTGTACATCAGGGATTCTCAGCCCTCAATACTATTTTTATTTTGAACCAAATATCATTTATTATGAGGGGTTTCCTGTGCCTGGTGAGAAACTGTGCCTGTCCTCAGTAGAGTCCAGTAGTCGTCCTTCCTTTGAGTTGTGGCAACCAAAAACATCTCCAGACTTTTCTAAAAAACATCATCTCATGTTCAGAATCGATGCTGCAGAAAAAACATGGTTTCATTATTGTTGTTGTTATTGTTCCCAAGGGTTTTCATATTATTGATTGACTTTTTTTTCTTAACCTTGCTGTTTTAATATTTTTTTTTTTTTTTTTTTGCGGTACCGGGGATTGAACGCAGGGGCGTTCTACCTCCGCGCTATGCCCCCAGCCCTATTTTTTATACTTTATTTTTGAAACCGGGTCTCACAAAGTTGCGGAGGGCCTCACTAAGGAGAGAGACAGACAGACAGACAGACAGACAGAGAGACAGGGAGAGAGAGCGCTGAGGCTGGCCGCGAACCCGGATCCTCCGGTCTCCGCCTCCCAAAGTACTGGGATTACAAGCGTGCGCCACCACGCCTGGCGCCTTGCTGTTTTAAAGAATAGCATCATAAATAATATTGGAAAATTCATGTTTATTAAATGATGAAGTAGGTAAAATAGATTATTGTGAGTTGTAATACAGCCATTTAGATTTTCTTTTAAATTTGAAGATCTATAAATATCCTTATCTATACAAAAAATCAAATTGGGGATTTTAAATTCTTATTGACACTTCCAAGTTTAGAATTACTAATTTTTTTTACTTAATTTAAACATGTTTTTCCTTATATCCTCTTGAACTGAAAATTTTGCTTTCTATCATTAGCATTCTTATGTACTTTTATGTACTTCTTAGAGTACTGTGTTGTTATTGTTTGTGCTTTCGCCAGTTCACCTATTACTGAACAATTGACTTGTTTCATACATATGCAGGTACATATACACAGCATATTAAATGAATGTATATGTGTTATGTATATTTTAGAATACTATGTAACTTATAACAATATGAATTCTAAAACATTTTAGTAGTTTTTCTAGTCTATTTTACCTTACAATATATCTTTTCAGATATATTGTATCCATTCTCTTTTCTCCCTCCCCTTCGCTAATCAGTTCTGTTTGTTAGCTTTGCTTTACACTTCTATTTTTTAAAGTGAAATAAATATGCATGAATTTGTATTCCTTCCTATCTTTAGTAGTGTCATATTATTCATACTTCCTTTTCCCTCGCTTTTCTTTCCACTTAATATATGCCAGAAGTTATTCATAGCACTATATGAAAATAGTTTTCTTCCTTTTGACAGCTGGTTAGCACTCCATTGTGTGATCATACTGCAATTCATTCGAGTAGCTTAGGAGGGAGTGAAGATGCAAACGGACTCTCAGTCGGCCATCTTTGTCTGCACATGTCACATTGGCTTAAGCTTCGGATGCAGCTCGCTAGTATCTCCCAAGTGTATTGAATAAGCGTGAATGTATAGTTCCATTTCTAAAAGTCATAGTTTTAAACAGTAATAAAACAACTAAAACTGATAAACCTAAACTGAAAAAATACACGAATGACTTAATCCAGAAACTGTTCTGAACTAGGAGCATAAGAATAGGGACAAATGCATCAGTATGATATAGTAATGTTATGCCTTCACTAATAGGCGTAAAAAGAGAGAGCATCTTGCTAAATAAAAGTAATAAGAAGAATGACACATATTTACTAATGTGCTTATCATATTTGAAGGAAAAAGAGTTGATTAGTTTGGTTAATTGCTAATATACTCCATGAATGAAATTTAATTCATGAATCAAATCGGTTAATTAAGACCTTAATTGTAAGAATAGAAAGTATCCATTAATATTATCTAGTATAATTGTATCAATATTAGTAACATATGATAGATAATGTTTTATTCTGATTTAAAATCCCCTTCAACTGAAAAAAATTAGATCACTTATGGCGATTCTTAATTTAGCATTGTATCCAAAAATACACAGATCTCACACTAAAATCATTGCTAAATAATGTGGATTGCTAGTATAGGTTTTGTATAGAGTGATAATATGAATAATATTGCTATTCTTTTTTATTTCTCATTCCAAAATGTAATATCACATGGTAGTTGTACATACGTGTAAGGTAAGTTCACTATGCACTGGCTACAGACTTGCTGAGTCTAGTGAAATAAAACACAAAAACAGGTCACATGGAGTGAACCTACTGTTTATAGACAAGCAACAGGGACAACAGAAGTCTAAGATTCATGATGAGCTAGTCCCTACAGGCTCAGGAAAATTGCCCAGAGCAGATGGAGTTTTATCTGCATGCATTTCACCTTATTGTATATCTGAGGGAGTCCAGAAAGTAACCCAACCTTGGTTTTATACCCAGGGAGAAACATGATGTGCTGGGTTGAAGCATCAAAGAGCATCCTGTTTCTAGGGAAGACTGGAAAAAGCTGTCCTGGTCAGTCCCTCCTTATCTCAGGGTGTTACATGCCCAGCACATGTCACAGTTATTCTTGAGGACTACAAGTGAGAAAGTGAAGAGCTGGTTTCCATCCATGGCTACCCAGAGAACTGTCCTGCAGTGCAAGCCATTCTTCTCTCTCTTTTCATAAAGTCGCCACCTTCAGGTTAGACTGCTTGTAGGTGTACTGCTCTCTCTTATTCTTTCAAAAAACTCAGTTTCTAAGTCTTTCTGAGTCTATGGGCCTTTAGAAGGCACTGAGTTTTCCATGTGTGGGATTTTTTGTTGTTTTGCTGTTGTTTAAAGAAACACATCAGTAAAATACTAGTAGGTGATTCTGTCTTATTGTAGTTTAATGAGAAAAAAAAGTTAATATATAAAAGGAGAATTTTATTTACTAAAAAAACTTGGAATAAATATTAACTCTAAATAAGTTAAACAAGTATATAATGTACTTCATCATTATTAACTCATAAATCAATAAGCAATGGCCAATAGGAAAATATGTAAAGGATATGAATAATTCATAATAAAAAACTCATGTGAATCATAAATATATGCAAAAGCATTTAACTTCACAAGTTACCAAAGAGATGAAAATTAAACATGAGATACTGTTTTTCACAAAATATTAAAGTAATTAAAATGATGATAATACCCTTAGAAAAGGTTTGAGGAAATAGGATTTTTTTCTTTCCTATGTTGTTAATGGGATTTAATATTAGCAAGATAATTCTGGATTGGCATTTGGAAGAATGTTTAAAAATCCTTCAAATCTGTACTCATCTTTAGCAAATAATTTTCTTAGAAAAGATCTGAAGCCAATAATAATGAGTAGCTCAAAGATTATATGTAAAAGGAAGTTTATTATGCCCGACAATTATAATGGCTCTCAGGACCCCTACAACCTGGTATCCATGCCCTGGGTATCCCTTCCACTGGTGTGTGGACTGGAAACAATGACCTGCTTTTCATAATAAAATACATCCAAAGGGATAATTTTGATTTCTGAAATTAGATTTTGAAAAACTGTAACTTTCCTTTTTATCATACTTTTTCTATGGCTCATCTTCCTGTTTGGCTCAGAGAAAGCGAACTTCATGTTTTGAATTGCACTATGAAGAGGCTCACATGGCCAGGAGCTGAAGGCTGGCTTCCAGCCGGCAGGCAGCCAGAAACTCAGTCTAACCATTCACAAAGACCCAAGTCCTGCCAACAACCACTGAGATAGCTTGTGATCCAATCCTGCTACAACTGCACCTAGAGACGAGGGGCCCTGATGACACCCACTGTGATCTCAATCGTGTGTGGCGCCTGGACCTTGAGAACCCATTTCCAGACCTATATTCCTGATACACATAAATGATGAGATAATAATGTGGGTTATTTTACGCTGTTAAATTAGGAAATTTTATATGTAGGTGTAGAAAACTAATAAACCTGCAAAATGAACTTGCCATATAGGTGAGTCCCCAAACACATGCATCAAAAATGTCTAGGAGAATAGTAATAAATAGTAACGATTACTATTTTTAGCTTTAAGATAATAGCTAATTTTAAAATTATATTTTATAGATGTTTGCATATATTTCACCTTTCTAAAAATATAATTTTATTGGAGCATTCTAATTATATATCATAACGAGGTTTGGGGTGATAGAAAGGTACATTCACACAGCACTTGGGAGTATTTCCCTCTGGATCCCCACTTTGCTCCCTCCACCTCCCCACACGTTACTGAGATTGGTAATTTCATATTTATACACAGCATTATTATTTTTTGTGTGTGTTACTGGGGATTGAGCCCAGGGGCGTTCAACCTCCGCGCTACACCCCCGGCCCTATTTTTTACACTTTATTTTGAAACCGGGTCTCATGAAGTTGCGGAGGCCTCACTAAGTAGAGAGAGAGAGAGAGAGAGACAGGGAGAGAGAGAGAGAGAGAGAGAGAGAGAGAACGAGAGAGAGCTGGGGCTGGCCACGAACCCGGATCCTTCAGTCTCCGCCTCCCAAAGTACTGGGATTACAAGCGTGTGCCACCACACCTGGCTTAGTGCCTCTATTAATAAGGTCATCTAAACCAATTGGCATGCCATATTCGTGTAAGCCCTACAGTATGTAAAGCATTTGAAACATGTTATAAAATAAAGAAATTTAAGAGAGTCTGTTTTTTTTTTTTTTTTGCGGTACCAGGGATTGAACCCAGGGGCGTTCTACCTCTGCACTACACCCCTGGCCCTATTTTTTATACTTTATTTTGAAACCGGGTCTCACGAAGTGCAGAGGGCCTCACTAAGTAGAGAGAGAGAGAGAAAGAGAGAGCGCTGAGGCTGGCCGCGAACCCGGATCCTCCGGTCTCTGCCTCCCAAAGTACTGGGATTACAAGTGCACACAGCATTATTTTAAGTGTTTCCTTAGGTATGTTTCCTTCTACCCTCCACCTCCTTCTTCTAATCCCCGATGGGAAGGTTGTATGTTTTCTCTCGTATTTCAACTTTTTCACAATTTATTTATTTGTTTATTTATTTATTTATTTATTTATTTATTTATTCATTCATTCTGATATCTAAGAGAAAAAAGGGAAAGAAACAAGAGTCAGTAAAATAAAATACTTTTAGAGTCCAGCTCAGTATTTTGCTTCCAGTTGGAAATCACTAAAGCTTTATATATATATATATATATATATATATATATATATATATATATTGTGTGTGTGTGTGTGTGTGTGTGTGTGTGTGTGTGTGTGTGTTACTGGGGACTGAACCCAAGGGCATTCTACCTTCGAGCTACACCCCCAGCTCTATTTTATTTTTTTTGTTTTTGAAACAGGGTCTTTTTAGTTTGCTGAGAGCTTCACTACATTGCTGAAGCTGTCCTTGAACCTGTGATCCTCCTGTCTCGGTCTCCCAAGTACTGGGTTACAGGTGTGCACCACCACACCTAGTCTGGGTAAAATCTTTTTTTTATGGATGCATTTAACACAAATTCCCAGAAGATTTCTTAAGGCCTAAGAAACTTTAGATATTTTCGTATAGTATTGATATTTGTATCTACTTCAGAACATTATTTTTGTTTCATCCTTTTACTATATACTTTGGAATAATACACTACAGGAAGAAATATGTTTAAAACTAGAAAAAAACTAGAACAAAAATATGTTTAAAACTAAAACAATAACAGAACCAGTAGATAGCTCAAAGAGTATTTCTCTATGATTGATATAACTGTGAAGCACATTATCCCAAGAGGCAAAGAATCCCTGAGAAAACTGAAGATAAACCTATGTGGTGGAAGTCCATCCAAGTGGAGACCTCACAAGGGCACATCCGGAATGGCCACCCGTCTGCCGCAGAAAGGGCATTTATGGAAGCTGATTAGTTTAATATGCCAAACCCATTTCCTGCTTTAGTTACCTTCAGACTCTCTAAAGGTCTATATTATGAATCATTTGGCACACCATAGCCTTGCTAGCTTGAGACTGAACAGGAGACAACATACCCTGGAGCTGACACTTAACTTGGACAATTCATCTTTTTAATATGTCTAATAATGGAATAGTCAGCCATAATACATTATACAGTTTTATGTATTTGTGAAGCTACAGACTAAATTGACTGCGCATGGCATTCACTCCTGTAGATTTTTTCCCCCAGCCCTTATCCCTGGTGAATTTGAATGTGGTATGCCTGGAAGACGTGATACGAAAGCACAGGCTGATGCTTTGCATGTGTTATTAAAATAGAAATTCACAAGGATTAAAACATTTGTTGAATATCATTTACCTAAGTATTGAGAATAAAAAAGGGCAGTATAGTTTAGTGGCTAAGTGTTTTTTGGTCTTCAAAGTCAGGAACCCTGGATTTTCTTTTCAGTTTTAACACTGTTTATTTGGGGAATCTTTGGATAGCTCATTTAAAACATTTATCATGGTAACTGCCATAAAATAAGCACTCGATAGATGTCACTGATATGTGCATCTATTTACCTATTTATCTGTCTACTTATATTCTTATCAGAGTAAACTCATTCAGTTTATTCAACAAATGTTTATTGAACTCCTCCAAATGCCTAGCACTGAGATATAAGCCAAAATTACCTCCTTACAACTAGATGTACCTATTTTCTAATTATATAGTTTAATGTGTCTATATGTCATTAGTTCTTATTTCAAAGGTTCTTTTTATGAGATGCATATCTGAGTTGATTTGTTGGTGGGGGGTCCTTGGCTTCTATTTTGCATTCCAGGTATGTTCTCAGGGCATCAATTAAAGTTGAATTGCCAAATTTCTTCCCTCTGGGAAAACATAAAACATTAAAAATATATATTTTCTATAATGTCTCTGTGTTGCTGAAGTATATTTACTTAAATGATTGCCAATAGCAATTTTTTGCAGCAACTGGGTGCTTTTTTTTAGATTTTCTCATAAAAAGTGCTAAATAAATTAAAGTCACAAAGATACCTGTCATTTCTCTTTCTTTACCAAGAAAGCCAATATTTATTTTGTTTCTGGGAAAACCCCTGAAATTCCATATGGCTGCCATATCCACTGTATTTGTGCCAGAACGCCATGAAAATATACCTCCCTTGAAGTATCTACTCATGGATACTCTGTTTGATTAGTCAGGAATAATTTTTTTTAGCAAGTATAATCTTGTGAAGAGGCTTTGTAGAAACTTTATCTTTTTTTGAGCTGAGCCATGAATAAAGAAGAAATATGAGTTTGATAGTCATACATATGTGTGAACAATAGCTATTTTGCACATCAGTGAAAGCCTTTTCTGGGTTTTCATTAAAAAAAAATACCCAGCCCAAAACACTGCCATCGTATATAGAAAAAAAGGAAAGACCACCCTGGTATATTTCTAATTCTTAAACATAAAAGACCAGAATATGGGAGGATGTTCTGGAAATCCTAACACTTTCATGTGCATGGCAGGAAGGTGGGTTGTGTGGTTAGAGCACTGGATTAGGGCTCAGATCTGGCTTGCAGTCTGAGCTCTACCATTAAGTTCCTTTGAAATTTTGCTCTGTATTTAGGTCCTTATACTTTATACTCCTTTCTATAAAATAAAGAGGAAGGGAAAGAGATCTACTCTCCTCTGATCCTGTACTCTGATTTCTCTCACCCCTATGTTTTCTAAGTCTATAATGCATGTTCAATTTTTATTTTGGAAAAGGACGATGCATTGGTTTGCAATTTGATCATTCTTTGCCATCAATCAGGTGAGCTTCTCTGAAGCTTGGTTCTCTGCGAGGGTCCTAGCTATTGCTGAAACTGCCTCACAGATGTACTCAGGTTCCTCAGAAGGTTTCTTTTCAGTGACCTCCCAGGTTTCATTTTTCATCCTCTCTTGGCACCTCTCTACAGTCATGGATACTCTGCCCAGGTGTTTTCCTAACCACTGGGTTGCCCCCACACGTTTCTGAGGGCTCAGTGAAGGTCAACTCCACAGGCTCATTGCTCAGGTATACCATTTCCCTAGCAGGCCAAGTTTACTGGTCTATGAGTTTATATCAGTATAACTATAGATAAGTAACTTGATTATATTGTACTTGCTATCTCAGTTGTAAATGGAGATGAAAACACAGTGTTTGCTTCCCTATGGAGATCTATCAAATTTTGAGTAGTAGAATGCTAAGTTTTGGGGAGAAGAGCTAGCTCTATAATTCACCCAAGTGTCTGAGAGCAATCATGGGCATTTCTCTTTGGAAAACATCAAAATTTCTGCAAATAGCTTATAATACCTACTAATGGGAATTCAAATGTCAGCCCTTGTTAGGGGCACCCATGGCTAGGATACATAGATTTCAATGGACCTGCTAGGTAAGGTGACTCAATCACTTTCAAGAAGATGCATGTGCTAGACATTCATACTTTAAAACCAGGAACCTGTCAAAAAAGCACTATCATAAACTAATGCAGCCGGGCGTGGTGGCGCACGCTTGTAATCCCAGTACTTTGGGAGGCGGAGACCAGAGGATCCGGGTTCATGGCCAGCCTCAGCTCTCTCTCTCTCTCTCTCTCTCTCTCTCTACTTAGTGAGGCCCTCCGCAACTTCGTGAGACCCGGTTTCAAAATAAAGTATAAAAAATAGGTCTGGGGGTGTAGCGCGGAGGTAGAATGCCCCTGCATTCAATTCCCGGTACTGCAAAAAGAAAAAAAGAAAAAAAATAAACTAATGCACATTGTAAATGCTACAGAAACTTTAGGCAGATGTCTCCAGTGGAAACATGAAGAATAGTGTCCTAGCAACATTAAAAGATATGAAGTCATATTATTTTAGGAATGGAGTAGTGAATTTCCAGTGTAAAGGATTTCTATATTCTGAGATGGCATGAATGTAGGAGCATAGGGTTTTTTTTGTTGTTCTTATTTATTTCTTTGTTTGTTTTTGTGCTGGGGATTGAACCTAGGGGCACTCTACCACAGAACTATACTTCCAGCCCTTTTATTTATTTTTTTTTATTTTGAGGCAGAGAGAGTCTCACTAATTTGCCCAGGTTGGCCTTGAACTTATGATCCTCCTGCATTGGCTTCATGAGTAGCTGGAATTACTGGCCTGCCCCTCTGCACCTGGCCGTAGGGTTTTAAAAATACAAAATTTTTAAACATTTTGTACCCTATTGGAGACCAACAGAGAAGACTGTGTCTTCAGTGGATAAAAATAGACTAAAGAATCTTTAAAGAATCCCATTGTAACACATTTCACAAATTAGGTAACTTGTCTTGATAAAGCCACTGGGTGTTATGGTCAATAAGACAAAAAGTGAAAATTATTAGAAAATATAGTCTATGGTAGAAATATCTGTAGTGGACATGTATTTAAAATGTGTGTGGGGGCCGGGCGTGGTGGCGCATGCTTGTAATCCCAGTACTTGGGAGGCGGAGACCGGAGGATCCCGGTTCGCGGCCAGCCTCAGCTACTTAGTGAGGCCCTCTGCAACTTTGTGAGACCTGGTTTCACAATAAAGTATAAAAAATAGGGCTGGGGGTAGAGCTCGGAGGTAGAATGCCCCTGGGTTCAATCCCGTTCCACACAAAAATAAATAAATAAATAAATAAAATGTGTGTGTGTGTGTGTGTGTGTGTGTGTGTGTGTGTGTGAGCGTGTTTATATGTGTTTTATTCCATTTTTCTTGCTTTATTTAGATGGTGCTTACATAAATCTGCAAAAATTTTGCATTACATTTTCTGACCCGTGAAATACATCGCTTTCCTGATCCATAAAGGGCATTGCTTAGAATTCTGATAATACTCATCGCTCAACTTGATAATATTAATGAATGTTAAACTCTCATTGACTTTTCATGGAAACATACACTAAAAATACTTTCACTTTGCCTTCAGGAAGCACATAAAATGTTTTGTTTATATTTTTCTTCATATAAATATATATTGGATTTTCCTATACCTTAATTAGAGATAAAGATTTTAATTCCTAATATCGCAATTAGAGTTCTAGTATTCTGCAACACATATTGTGAAGTGAATGGGTAAATGAATTAATATATAAACATTTGAATGATAAACATAAATAATTCAGTGATTATGTAATAAAACAAGTCTCACCCCTTGCCTCTTGGACTTCTTGGACTTAATAATTTCCTCATGACACTTGCCTTTGGTTTAGGATGATTCAAAGGATATGAGGCAAGTATGGAATTTAGAATCAGTAACCACATGATTAAATCTAAGTTACAACATATTATATAATCCTGTATACATCTAATTTCTATTTTTCTATGTGCAAATAGAGCATAATTCTTTTCCAAGTTTTTTTGAGATAAACTGAAATATAAAATTATAATCTTCTAGCCATACAAAGCAGCAAAAACTCAATAAATGCATATTTTTAATCACTTCAAGTGCCAAGACATCTGAAAGAAGTGAACACCTTCAAAGGAAGACAAAAAAAGAACAGCCAAATTTTTTCTTCAAGGCATAACATAAGGACAGAATAGTAGAATTCATTTTCCCACCACAGTAGCAACATTCAATTTATACTTAACACTATCTTAGAATGAGCCCAGGGACTCCTATGCTCACACTGAAGTGCCTTCTTTAGTCTGCCAAACATAGCCACTCAGGAAAGCATATACTTCTTATATTTATTTCTGATATTTAAGTAGACACATCACTGTTAGTTCTATGGATTCAAATTCTATATTATACTGAAAAATGATAGTTAATAATAAAATAGGCAAACTTTAGAACATGATATACTTACAGATAATTATAATTATAGACCTCTTTACATTCAACCTCATTCTAAGCTGGTAAATGATGATTAGATTGTAGCCCTTCTGCTTAATCCCCTTAAGATTGGGCATTACCATTTTCCAAGATCTCTTTTCTCTTTATTGTTTTGGCCAGTTGCAGATTCTTCCATATAAAATCAGACACGTTTTCAGGAATGCATAAAAGCAGTCACCTCTGTCACATGAGTTGGTCATTTGATGTCTGAGGCCATAAAAATGGCCAACATTTAACTTGATGGGTATACTTAGTTCAAAATGAACTTTTGTGCATTCCTTATAGATTATTGATTTTCACTTTATGCATAGGTATTGGAGATAGCTTTTCATGCAGTCAAGGGACCCAAGCCATTTAAAATAAAAGTGAAATAATTAGAATAATGACAGTAATAACTGACTAAAAACTGCAAAATTATTTGTATAAAGTGTTTAGACTATTTAATTTGTCACTAGAATAATTAGATGATTATTAGAAAACAAAAATTCTATATTCTATTCTAGAAATCCTGAGTGTCACATCGAAGTACACATTTTATATTTTGCCTTATGATTATATTTCTGTTTTGATTCATCAATTAACAAATAAGATAAGGAATATTTTATATTATTTCAAAAATTATTTTTAAAAATTTGCATCCCAACTAACACTACATTTTTAAATCTATATAATACAAAAAAAGAGAAGGTAGTTTGCTTTTAAGTTTTCTATTAAGATATGCAACCTACTTTCCAGGCATTTTGCAGCTCCTAAGCCTCTTCTATGGAATGGCATTTAAATTTCAAGGGTGAAATAGAACTTTAGTTGGATGTTGAACAATAGCTGTAGGGAATAGCAGGTTTGGGGGCCCTGGATCTCTTTATATGTACCCTTTCATTCTTAGCATGATGCTTACACAAACAATCTTTCTGCCCTGCAAGTGTCTTTTTCCAGCGAGTTAGTTTTGCATAATTGTAAATGACTTGAATCTCAGAAGCAAAGTTCCGGAGCTATGGTTTTACAGTGATTTTGGGGAGAACATTTGGCCACAGCATACTCTGGTAAACTCATGCTCACATGGTCCTCTTTGTTTTGTTTTTTTTCTCAAATGTCATTACTTCATTGCTAATTATAACTACTGTGCTTTAAACCCTTATTACTCTGAGTATTGTTATCTCTGTGCCATTTCTCTCTATTGCTGTAATTCCCAAGAGGAATCTGCCAAGAAAAAAAAAATCATTTGAGCAGAAGCCATCAGAGCACAAAGCTGAAATAATATTGCATAAGGTAATTAAAAATAAATAAGATAATGCCTTCCAGTGTTACAGCAGAACTTACACACTACCATACGCAGATGTGTATACAGTCATTGGAGTATAATAACAAAGAGCAGATTCTGTATTTGTGCAGTGGCCTAGTGCCTAATACTTCCCGAAGCATATACTGCTGCTGCCATCAATTTCTTATTTATCTGAAGTTGTCATTTATTCTTTTTCTGCTCTCCTTAAGTAGGTGCAGCACCACATTCACACAAAGGATAGGGAAATAATTTGAGATTAAGAGAAGAAAAATAAGCAGCAAGATATAATCCCCTTAGTTTCCCCACATGTGTGCACTTTGTTCTTGTATGTTTTATGTGGTAAACACCTTGGGAAATTACCTGTTCTCCATAAAACGATTTCTTACCTGGCTCAGAGACTTCATGTGGGGTCAGATGAAAGGAGCGAACTGATTCTTTGAAGTCAGAAGATATAACCTAGTCAGTTTCCAGAGAGTTCAAATGCAGTATATGCTTAACATTGTCTTTTAAGTGAAGAGGCCAGGCAGATTGTCTTGATGATATAAGCTCCCATAAGCAATTAAACATTCAACAATCCCTCATTTGCTGTTCAGCTATTTTGTAATAGAGCTATAACTTGAAAGTCAAATATGATTTAAATAACTGAAAGCAAACAGGGCATCATTAGGCTAGAAAGGGGTCTAAATAATGAACTTTTTCCTCTTCTCAAAGATACAGAGCTTCAGATTCATTTCTAGGGAACTTCCCAGATCAATCCATCTCTTGCCATCAGTAAACCACTCAACACTTCATGCTATGCTAAAAGAATGATTCTTTTCTTTTCTAGAGCGTCTGATTTGGCCACGGAGAGAGAAGAGGTATAAGGTTTGTGAGTGTTTTGGGGGGACAGGGGATATATAGATCATTCATTTGATTATTCCAATCACCACTCTTAGATTTTTCCAGAATATCGAATTCCATCCATGAAAATGAGGAGTGTCTCAAGGTCTTATCCCATAAATAAATCATGTATCAAAGTGTCATTGTATCCAAATACAGCGGACTCTAAATGTAAAACAAATTGGAAAGAAAAGTTTCTTGCTTGAATGAGAAAGGAGAAAATTTGCAGATGTCTAGGAAATGCCATAACAAACATAAAATAAGATTATTTTTCACTTTGAGAATCACAACTCTCTCATTGCCTGTTGCTGCCTACCATACTGTTAGTCATTGCAGAAATTTTTTATAAACCTTGTCTTAACAGATTTTGTCTGTCATTCTGTGCATATGCCTGTCTCAATCCCCCCCCCTTTCCTTCACATTCCAGGAAACTCCTTTTCAATGTTTTACATTCCAACGTATCTGAATGGGACATTACTTTCAGCTGAATATTAAGCAGGGGCTTCTAGCTTTCCAGGCCTGGCATTGGGCCTGGAAGGAATATTTCCCTGGGGGCATGTGCTTTTGCTGAATGGGGGAAGAGAGAATTTCTTCTATAAGCCGTCTTTTTCTCTGGGTAGCTCTGCTAGGGCAATTTGCCCATTTTAGTCTGCAGAGCAGTGAGCTTGGGTGGGTGCCATGGAGGGTTTCTCCCAAAGAGCCATTTTCCCAGAGGGAGCTGAGCCTGGGAAATAAGCAAGGGCAGGATTCCCTTTAGTTACTAATTTGTGAGCTTTTTTATCTTTCTTTAGGAGAAGAAGAAACACTGCCAACCTGCCACCTTGTTCCTTCTATTCTCATGCTTAAAACATTTCCAAATATAGCAGAAGATCACTTTCCTTGGCAAAAAACAATACAGGGACCTTTCCTAAGTACATTAGGAACAAGGGAATGTCAGTGTGATGATTCTCACTGTCAATGTGAAATAACCATTTCCTCTCCCAAATGCTGCCTGGCATAGGTTTGCAACTCTAGGTAATAAGTAGCATTAGAGCAGTTAAGCAGAGACAAGCATCATTAATTCAGTATGCAATTTTACTCATTTATTTTTGCCTCATCACTTTCTTTCTGTATCTCTAAATAACTTGACAGTTCTATATAATTTAAATGATATATATTTATTTTATTAATGTGTATCT
Source organism: Glis glis (assembly GCA_004027185.1). Taxonomy (NCBI): domain Eukaryota; kingdom Metazoa; phylum Chordata; class Mammalia; order Rodentia; family Gliridae; genus Glis; species Glis glis. The sequence continues at coordinate 7,803 of PVJS01033090.1, read as the reverse complement.
ATCTAGCCACATATTTTACCAAACATAGAAAATACACATTTAAAGTCAAATCTTCCTATCTCTGATGTCAAATACCATTCCTACCAGGTACACTGTTAAATGATTGCAGTACTTTTTTTCTAGACTTCTTCAGTGCATATAAATGCACATATACAAACATAAAGAAAAAAATTTAAGCTACTGGTATCATACCATAAATATTTTTCCACTTGATTTTTCTTTTCTTTTTCTCTAATATTATATGTTAAACAGTTAAAAATTACTTATGTACTTCTCGTTTTTAATGCATATGAGGAAGGAATATGGTGAATCTCCCGTTCTCCTTGCTTTGTGTACATTATAGCCGTCTCCACAACCTTTTGCCATTAGTTAAATTGCTAATGGGTTCTTCAGTTTTATTATTTCCTATTGGTTGTATAAGTCTCCCAGAAATGCTTGTTAAATGTTATTTGCTGTTAAACTGAACCCTGGAAACAGATGCTTTTATACAATTCCCATTACTTGGTTTGTTTACCAAAAAAAGAAGAAGAAAAAGAAGCTGGGCATGGTGGTACACTCCTGTAATAGTTGTACTTGGGAGGTCATGAGACAGAAGGATTGCAGGTTCAAAGCCAGCCTCAGCAACTTAGCATGGCTCTCAGCAACTTATCATGACAGTGTTTTCAAATAAAAAATAAAATAGACCTAGGGGTGTGGCTCAGGAGTAGAATGCCCCTTGGTTCAATAGTTCAATACCCAGCACCACAAAAAATTAAAAAAATAAAAAAAAGAGCGAGAGAAAGAAAACAACAACTTCTGGATGATATTCCTAATCATATAGTATATATTTGTAATATGAGAAAACTTCCAAGTAACTTAAAATAACAATTGACCTGCCTTTTTTATGAGATGTTTTTGGCATATAAGGGTTGAGATATTAAGAAATGCCAATCAATAATCTATGAAATATATTTTTCCAATCTATAATTTTCATTTTTAGCAATGTTTTCTCCATATAAACATGGGTAGGTTATGCACTCAATAAATATTTATTAAATTCCAAAGAGGTTCAGGCAGAGTGCTAGAAGTAGGGCATGCAAATCATTAAATTCCATTGCAAGTTTCACAGTCTAATGGGGAGAAAAATATATGAAAATTAATTTTTATGAATATGAAACTATAAAAATAAACTTAAAATTCTGGTTCTGAGAAAGTTAGACTTCAGACTGGAATATGCAATGAAACTTCCAGAAAATTTGATAATTTCTAGCACAGTGCTTAATAACTGGAATAAAACCTGTGAGAAGCTTTTGTCATTATGATAACTTCAGGGATTGGAGGGATACACCTTGATGTCCGGAGTTGATATCCAGGGTCCAATGCGGGAGGTGGACAAAAGGAGATTTTTCTAATAAAAAATATTTCCCCATTGATTTGGGAGAGATCATCATTAGCCTTTATCTGACAGGGGAAGATATGAACTGCTGCCCAACTCTGGTGACTTCAGAATAGAGGAACAACCAGGCAGTTCTGGCATCGATTCTGGCTAACAAGCTCTAGCTATAGCTACAATCTCAGTGCTATTTCTTAGTCCATGAACCACCCTTACTCCAAGGGCTGGATAAATACCACAGAGAGAAGTGCCTCCCAGTAATATCAGTGACTTGAGAGAGGAATTGGGACACTCGAGAATGCAATGCAGAGAAAAAACAAAGGAATGAAACTGGTGGCATTAAATGTATATTCACCTGGGCCGGGCGTGGTGGCACACGCTTGTAATCCCAGTACTTTGGGAGGCAGAGACTGGAGGATCTGGGTTCGCAGTCAGCCTCAGCTCTCTCTCTCTCTCTCTCTCTCTCTACTTAGTGAGGCCCTCTGCAACTTCGTGAGACCAGGTTTCAAAATAAAGGATAAAAAAATAGGGCCGGGGGTGTAGCTCCGAGGTAAAACGCCCCTGAGTTCAATCCCCGGTACTGCAAAAAAAAAAAAAAATGTATATTCACCTGGAATGACATGATAAGACCTAGACTTTCACCAACAACCTTCCTCTCAGATATTAATAGATAAGTAACCTGAGAGCAAGCATGTGATGTAATGACCTCACAAGGTAACTACTCATCTTGACCTGAGAGAGAGAAAGAGAGAGAGAGGGCGCTACAGGCACCATACAAAACGAAATAACAAGACCTACTATTTATAAAACATTATTTTACTGAACATTTATAGAGAAAGGAAATTGGAAACATGGAACAATAATAAGAAGTAATGAAGAAGAATAAAATAGAAATAATGATAACAAAGTATAATTGTGGAAATAACTCACTGGACGAGCCAAATAGCAAACACGATAAAATATAGAAACAGTGAACTAGAAAATTGGATTTGGGAATAATAAGGATGGGATAATAAGATAGGATATGGAAATTGTCAAGAAATATAGAAGATAAGGATAGAAGTATTGACATCAACCAATGAGGATCCATAAGGAAATAGAAGAAAAATCATAGGAAACGCTTATTTAGGGAAAAAAAGAATCAAAAATAATTTTCAGAACTAAAGATACAAGACTATAGATTACAAGGATACAAAGAATGCCTTACATGTATATAAGGACATTTCTCATATTTAGACACCATATAGCAAAAATTTAGGATGTCAAAATTCAAAGAATTTTGAAAAAGTATATGTATGTATATATGTGTGTATGTAAATAATATGTATATATGTAAGCATATATCACATTTAATATATATTAGATCTGTTATAAAACAATAACAATAAAATTTAAATTAGTCTTATAAATTGTATTGTAAGTATGGGGAATTAATGGTATAATATCCCCAAAATACTCTTAAAATAACCTTAATTTTAACATTTTAATAAGGAATTAAAATTGAAGGTGAGATGAAGTAGTTCCAAACACAACAGGCCTCTAAGTATTCTGCACACATATTTCCTTTAACAGCTTCAGATAAGATGCACTCCAATAAGACAACAGAATTAAGGAAAAATGACAAATAATAAATTAGACTGACATAGAGTGATTGTTGTGAAAACCAATCACTAATAATTTATTTTAAATCTGAGACATTAGTAGGATTTTGTTGATGTTTATAATTGTATAGTTTAGATTTTATATCTATACACAAATTATACAGAAATACACATACATACAAATATGTAGACATGGACAAAATTATGCATTTTTGATACAAAGACATTTTGTGTGTGCTTATGTGTATAATAGGCAAAATTGTCCTAATTTTTCTTCTGACACTTTTAAGTCAGCTGTAGACCACCTAATGTTCAAATATGATACTTTGAGAAATACTAAATTTTAGCTGGGCTAAGATAAACATTTTGGCTGTGGTATTTTAAACTTTAACCCTTAGTTAACAAAATCCTTCCAATGATATTTTCACTGGTTCAAATTAAGAATCACCCTGGTGACACACAAGTGTACTTAAGTCTAACATATGGTTGTTGAATGCCTACAGTAATTAGAAAATGTAGAATGTAATAATCAGAATGTAGAATTTGGGGCCGGGCGTGGTGGCACACGCTTGTAATCCCAGTACTTTGGGAGGCAGAGACCGGAGGATCCGGGTTCGCGGCCAACCTCAGCTCTCTCTCTCTCTCTCTCTCTCTCTCTCTCTTTCTCTACTTAGTGAGGCCCTCCGCAACTTCGTGAGACCCGGTTTCAAAATAAAGTATAAAAATTTGGGCAGGGGGTGTAGCGGAGAGGTAGAATGCCCCTGGGTTCAATCGCCGGTACCGCAAAAACAACAACAAAAAAATAAATAAATAGAATGTAGAATTTGATTTTGTTGTACTCATTTAAATAAGTCAAATTTGCAAGCACTGAGAATAAAACTTTTGTCACAGTATTTTTTTCTGATCCATACTATTATAAATATTTTATATTGTAACAATATCAATAATTTTTGATATTGAAAATTTATGAAACTATGTATTTTAATGAACATTGATAATTATTTGGTTATAATATCACTGGTCATCCATTTGTAGAAAAATGAAATTAAATCCCTACCTCTAAACCTGCACAAAAGTCTACTCAAGAAGGAGCAAAGACCTGGAAATTGGACCAGAGGCTTTGAAATTACAACAGGTGGTCATAGGATCAACACTCCAACATATAGGCACAAGTAGAAACTTCCATAATAAGACCCCCAAAACTCAGGAAACTTAAACAAGGATTAATAAATTGGATGGCATTAAACTAAGAAGTTTTGGCTAATAAAATAAAACTATCAGGAGTCTAAAGAAAGAGCCTACAGAACTGGAGATCTTTGCCACCTATTCCTCTGATAGAGGACTAATATTTAGAATATACAAAGTACTTAAAAGGCTTAACACTAAAAAAAAAAACAAATAGCCCAATCAAGAAATGGGCAATTGAACTAAATAGACATTTCACAAATGAAGAAATACAAATGATCAATAAATACATGAAAAAATGTTCTACATCATTAGCAATCAGGGATATGCAAATCAAAACTATACTGAAATTCCATCAACCCCAATCAGAATGGCAATCATCAAGAAGTCAAACAGCATTAAATGCTGGTGAGGATGTGGGGAAATAGGAACTCTTCTGCACTGTTGGTGGAATTGCAAATTAGGACAGCCACTATGAAGATCAGTGCAGACATTCCTCAGAAAATTTGAAATGGACCCACCATATGATCCAGCTATACCAATCTCAGGTATCTTTCCAAAGGGATTTAAATCAGAATACTATAGTAATGTATGGATATTCATGTTTATAGCAACATAATTCACAATAGCCAAGTTATGGAACCAACCAAGGTATCCATCAACAGATAAATGGATCACAATTTATGGGATATACACACAATAGAATTCTACTCAGCAATAAAGAAGAAAAAATATTATGTCATTTGTAGGAAAATGGACGAACCTGTAGAACATTATTATGTTAAGTGAAATTAGCCAGTCACAAAAAGTGAAGGGTCATATATTTTCTCTTATATGCAAAAGCTAGGGAGCAATCAGTACACCAGAGTGACTTCAGATAATGGAGGAGTAACTCCAGTGGAGCCAGGAAGGTGGTCTAAGGGAAGTGGGTGGGGGAAGAGGGAGATTCGGTGAACAATGACGTCCACTGACATTATGTACATATGTGAAATAACCAATGTCAATCTCAATATCCTGTATGGGGAAGGGAGGAGTGGGGAGGGAGCCGGGGGAAATTCACCAAGTGCTGTGTGCATGTATGTCACTATCACTATGAACTACATTATGATGCGAGACTATAATGCACCAATAAAAGTATAAAATAATGCCACTTATCTGACTTAATTATTCACTAGTACCACTGGATTGAGAAACATTACAAAAATGGTGAAAACTGCTTCTAGGAGAGTCGATGGGGATATTTCCAGAGACAGTGGTCATGTGCGTTAGAGAAATGAGTGGGAAAGTTATGCCCTGAATGTGGGCGGCACCTAGGCAGCAGGGGAAGTTCACAAGCACACACTCTAGGCTCTTGGGTGGGTTCGTTTTTTTGTTGCTGCCATCACTCGTAGACATCAACTCCAGGTTGAAGTGCACCTTTAAAAGTGGACTTCTATCAGCAGCTCTCCAGGGAGCTGGTCTTTAGACTTGGACTGGGGCTGCACCACTGGCCCCTGTTGGTCAGAGGCTCCAGCTACTTGTTTCTCTCACTCTGCAGACAGCTATTGTGAGACTATCCAGGTTCTGATAATGTAAGCCAATATAATGAATGTCCTGTTATAATTATATATACATTCTATTGGTTCCATTCCTCTGGAGAACCCTGACTAATATAATTACTTACATAAAAAACCATATTTTCTGGAGCCTCTTCTAAAGAAAACTTTTATATTAAAGCATATTACAGAGACAGAAAATTATATTGTCTGTTTGAATGGCCAATGAGTGTTCCAAAGTGAACACATCTATTTAATCACCAACCACATCAAGAAAGGAGCATTACCAGAGGATCCATAATCTTATAAACCATCTTAATGCCTCTGTTCTCCTAAAATACTGTTTTTTTAATATTAGTTTTATCTTTTTAAAAAATGTATACAAATAGGATCGAAAAGTATGTTTAATTTAGGTGTGGTTTTCTTTGCTCAAAATTCTGTTCTCTGATACACCCATATTGGTAAATGTAGTTAAAGTTTGTTAATTTTCATTGCTACACAGAATTTTGGTATGAATACAGAGCAATGCATTTATTCATGCTTCTAATGATAGATGTTTAAGTTGCTTCCCGATTTGAGTTATTATGTTTAATGCAGTTATAAGTATTCTTGTACATATTTTCTTAGCTTCAAGTTCTACAAGACAGAAGTGGCTGGGTGTTTTGCTTACTGTATCACAAGGTTGAAATCAAGGTGTTAGCTGGGGTGAATTTTCATCTGGAGGCTCTGGGGAAAATTTTGCTGTAAAATTTATTCTGCCATTGTCAGAATCCTGCTCTTTGCTAGCTGTTGGCCGGGAGCAGTTCTCATCTCACACAGGGTACTTGCTTGCCTCCATTTGCAATACAGCTTGTTAAATCCTTGTGTTTGAATTTATGGCTTCCCTAGTCTCTAACCTCTAAGCCCAGATTTAAAGGGTTCTGTGATTTGGTAAGGCCCACCCAGTTAACTTCCCTTTCTTAGGATCAACTGATTTGTCACATTAATTACATCTGTAAATCCCTTTCTTATGTAAAATAAATCACAGGAGTGAAATTTTATAATGTTTACAAATTCAGTTCATGTTCTAGAGGGAGAGATTATAGAGTGATGAGGAATTTCAGAATTCTGACTTAATATTTTCATGCTTAATACTTGTTTAGTGAGATGATCATATTACTTTCCTTTTTTCCCCAAGATTAATCCAAATTAACATTCGTAAAATAGACACACCTCATTTGAGAAACATTATCCTTTTGGTATCATGATGAATTTAATTTGATATATTGTTTAAAATATTTTTCATCACATGAATGTGGTAATACAGTAGTCCCCCATATCAACTGGGAATATGTTTCAAGACCCCAGTGGATACCTGAAACTGTAAATAGCATCAAACCCTACATATGCACTAAATATTTTGTGATACAAACATACAGTAAAGTTTATTTATAATTTAGGCACAATTATAAATTAGTAATAATAACTAACAATAAAGTAGAACATTATAATAATATACAGCACTAAAATTATTTCACTTTGAAAAGTTATTTACTGCTATAATTTTCCATTTAATTTTTCAAATTGTAGTTGACATGGGTGACTTAAACTGTGGAATGCAAAACTCTGGATAAGGGGAGACTAACTATTATGTTCTTTCCTTGTAATACTTTGCCAAGTTCTGGTAACAATAATATGCTGGTTTTATAAAATGCATTGAAAAGATTTCCTCCTTTTTCATTCCTAAAATATTTTGTATAAAGTTGCTGATACTTTTTTAGAATTAAACAATGAAGCTATCTTTTTATTTGTTTTTTTTATTTTTTATTTATATTTATTTATTTATTTTTTACGGTACTGGGGATTTAACCCTGGGACATTCTACCTCCGAGTTATACTCCCAGCCCTATTTTTTATACCTTTTTTTATTTTTTAATTTTTTTTATTTTTATTTATTTTTTTTTTTAGTTTTTCACTTATTTTTATTTTTATTTTTTTTATTTTTTTTTTATTTTTTTTTATTTTTTTTTCATGTTTTTATTGGCGCATTGTAGTCTCACATCACATTGAGTATCAGTTTGGTGTTAACATACATGCACACAGCTCTTGGTGTCCCTCCCCCCCACCTCCC
>PVJS01033089.1:0-22382 GCA_004027185.1 Glis glis | reverse complement strand
AGGGAGGAAGGAAGGAAGGAAGGAAGGAAGGAAGGAAGGAAGGAGAAGGAAGAGGAGGGGAGAGAAGGGGAAGGCAGAAGGAAGCAGAAATAAAGAAAAAGAAAGAGGGGGTGGGGAGGGGAGGGGAGGGGAGGGGAGGGAAGGGGAGGAGAAGGGAGAAGAGGGGAAGGGAGGGGAGGAGAGGGGAAGGGAGGGGAGGAGAGGGAAGGAAAAAAACACTCATTAAATCCCGTCTAAAGTTTTGAAATGTTCTTTGTTTCTAGGAAGCCATCAAAAGAAGCTTTTTTATTTATTTATTTTTTGATGTACTAGAGATTGAACCCGGGGTCATTCTACTTCTGAGCTACACCCCCAGCCCTATTTTATTTTTTAATTTGGAAACAGGGTCTCACTAAGTTGCACAGGGCCTCTCTTGGTTGCTGAGGCTGGTTGCGAATCTGAGATCCTCCTATGTCAGCCTCCCAAGGACTGGGATTACAAACAGGCACGACCACGCCCGGCTAGAAGAAGCTCTTCTTAAGAAATCTCTCCTGCCAGCCTCAAAACTGGGGTTGGAGCTCCACTTCATTCAGCTAAACAAGCGCCATGTGCCAAGGGTAAGAATGGAGAGCTAAAATGAGAGGCTTGCTACAATTTTTAGGAAATATGGGTGTGGAGACTTAAAATTCAAGATGACGGGAAGAACTTCAGTCCTAGTAAATTCTGATAACAGATTGAATATGGTATCACTGACATGTTTTGAATTTCTAAATTTGCCCGACTCCTGTCTCAAAGAAGTATCTTTGATCACACTGGTCTATGGTAATTGTGTGAATACATGTGCACGCATGTGACAGACTGATATTTATAAAATAAATGGTAAAAACTGTATTTGCTCAAAAAGGATGTGGGACTGAAAGTTTTCAATAGGATTATCACTTCACTAAAATGTTGATTAAAAAAAAAAAAAACCTATCTAAGCCGGGCGTGGTGGCACACACTTGTGATCTCAGTGCTTGGGAGGCTGAGAGTGGAGAATCCGGGTTCATGGCCAGCCTCAGCTACTTAGTGAGGTCCTCTGCAACTTAGTGAGACCCTGTTTCAAAATAAAGAATAAAAAATAGGGCTGGGGTGTAGCTCAGAGGTGGGATGCCCCTGAGTTCAATCCCCAGTGCCAAAAAAAAAAAAACCCTATCTACAAGTAACTTTTTTTTTTTTGGTGACGGTGGTACTGAGGATTGAACGTAGGGATATTCTACCTCTGAGCTACACCTTCAGCGCTATTTTTTATTTTTCCATTTTGAAACAGGGTGGTACTAAGTTGCTGAGGGCCTCACTAAATTGCTGAGGCTGTTTTCAAACCTGCAATCCTCCTGTCTCAGCCTCCCAAGTACTGGGATTACAGGTGTGCACCGCCACGCCCAGGTACATGTCATTTTTAAATTATATTTGGAGCCAAGTGTTTAGTGGATTATTTTTTGTGTGGCAAAATTGAATCAACGGTAGGGAACATTACGTGATAATGGGCAGGCATTTGGTTCTACAGCTGGGCAAAGGGTAGGATCCCAGGACTGCCAGCAGGGAGGCAGCAGGATGAATTAGGGTGGAAGAAAGAGGAAAGGGAGAGAAAAGGAAGAGGAAGCCAGGCACCAGGGCCCATGCCTATAATCCCAGCAACTCAGAAGGCTGAGGCAGGAGGATCGAAAGTTTGAGGCCAGCTGGGCAACTTAGTGACATCCTGTCTTAAAATAAAACATAAAAAGAGCTGGAAATGTTACTCAGTGGTAGAGCACCCCTGGGTTTGCTCCCCAGTATCACAAAAAGTAAACAAAAAAGGAAGGAGAAAGGAATGAACACTAATAATAAAAAGAAAAACTGATTCTAGACTCTTTTTCTTCTTTCCACAACCTTGGATGAGAATATTTAAACAATCCTTGCAGCTCATCTGAGAATCACCCCTCAACCAGGGTGGGCTTCCTCTTACCCACACCTCTCCCTAAAAAGCTGCCCTTGTATTTCCTTGGAAATCTTATCGATATCCAGTTGTTGAAAGAAAAGGTGATTACGACATTTCCAAACTCGGATTTTAACAAGACCGAACCCCTCCTGAGTGTTTTAATAATGTGTGTAAGAATGCACCTGGAGGTGCAGAGCTGCCCCTCCACGCCAGCTGACGAATCCTAAACAAGCCTCCCTCGATGCTTCTCAGTTGAGGAACAAAAGCAATTCTCCTCAAAGCCTTCCTACAAAACATCTATGGTTTATCTACTCCAACAGAACCATGAAAAACGTACTTTGAAAAGAACTTAGTGCCAGGCGTGGTGGCGCACGCTTGTAATCCCAGTACTTGGGAGGCTGAGACCTGAGGATCCGGGTTCACGGCCAGCCTCAGCTACTTAGTGAGGCCCTCCACAACTTAGACCCTGTTTCAAAGTAAAGAATAAAAAATAGGGCTGGGGGTGTAGCTCAGAAGTAGAATGCCCCTGGGTTCAATCCTCAGTGCCAAAAAACAAAACAACTTAGTGACTAGGGTGGGGAGGTATCCACCCACCAGAGAGGTGACTGGCAGAGGGTGTTAGAGCCCATGGAGCGAGGGCTGGGGTCATTAGAGTCCAGGAAGGATGGGGCACAGAGCAGAAAGCATGTGTGAAGGGATCCCACAGGCCGAATCAGGGGTGAAGGAGATTATAACCGTTGAATAAAATACATGTCTCGGACCATTTTCTGTTCCTACAGAAGAATAGCAGAGACCAGGTAATTTATCTATTTATCGGTATATTTGGCTGCTAAGCCCTAGAGCATGGCACTGGACTTACGTGAGGGCTGTTTCCTTCGACAACATAGCAGAGCGCACCACATGGTAAGACAGAGGAAGCATGTGGCTTGGGTCTCTGTTCCTGGCCACTAGGTCACCACGGAGCCCCGTTCTAATGACCTCAATTAATTCTAATGACCTCCCAAAGACCCCACTTCCAAACACCATTAACATCAGACCTCAGGGATGACGTTTCTAACACATTCAATCTCTAACTCTAGGAAACCATGAGTTCATGCAGATATCAATCAAACTGAAAGTTGGATGAGAAATAAGGAATCTGCATACTTGCCAAAGCATCCCTCTACGAAATGTTTACTAGCGACACAGAGGGCAGGAGCAAATTCCCAGGGGAGACAGCTTGCAGATGGCCATCTTAGCCAAGTGAGTGGACATCACCAGAAATGGGACGGGTCAAAACTGGGCACTCCTGAGGAAGGCACAAGATGGGGGACACCGGCTATCATATATGGAGGGTCTGCCGATGATGCGGAGCATGGACTGAATCGTGAGAAAACATCGAGGGAGGTCGGATTGAGGCAAAATAGCTGGCTTAGGCTCTTCAAAAGTGCCAAGGTCACGAGGATCAAGGAAAGATTAAGGCGCTGCTCCAGACCGAAGGGGTCCAAAACCATGTGACATCAATGCGATGTAAGATTCTCAACTGGGAACACTGATTTTTCCCCTCCCTAGGACTGGGACTGAACCCAGGGGCATTCTATCCCCGCGTTACACCCCCATCCCTTTTTATCTTGAAACAGGTTCTCACTAAGTTGCTGAGAGCCTCACTAAGTTGATGAGGCTGGCCTCAAACCTGAGATCCTCCTGCCTCAGCCTCCCAAGTACTGGGATTATAGGCATGTGCCACCATGCCTGGCTGGAAACACTGGCTTTTAGAGGAGGCATCCAGACTGCGCTCAGGACAAGTGACAAAACCCAAAAGGGGCAGAAGGAGAGGCTGGCAGGAATGTGTCAGTTCACTGTGCGATTTCAGTCCCTGGTTTATGATTATATAGAAGAGTGTCCTTGATTTAGGGGAAAAAAAATTCTAACACCTGGACGGAGAGCCATTTATTCTCAAAGGACTTGGAGAAAACAAATTACTTATACTGTACTACCAACTTTTCTCCAAGTTTGTGGCAATTTCAAAATAAAAACAAAAACTTAAACCTGATTACTTATTTTAAGTTATGTGCACTGGTACAAATATTGATGTTTATAATCTGATTAACGAAAAGTGAGACATACCTGAACGAGTGATTAATATTAAATAACAAAAGAATCTATAAAATTTGCTGATGTCATATTAGCACGAACAAAGAAGCTTTAGCCACATGTGTCCTTGTGTTCTTCAGGTCCCCACCTAGAATATCCAAACCCTCAGTCGGTGAGCTGGTGTGAATTCGGGGCCTTTGCTTTCTTCTTCACACCAAATCTCTCCTAAGACTATTGTAGGAGAAATGCTCAGAAACTCGTCCTGCCTCCACGCACCTTCGGTGGGCCATCCGGAAACCAAGGAACAACCCCCAAGTCCCTGTCAAATTTCTGCCTTCAAAGTCTACACCGTGGCAGACTCTGGGGACACGGGTCCTAGTGCCACTTCAACTCCCAAGAGCTCTGGGTAGGCAGCACACCGGGCCTCAGTTTTGTTGTCTGGTAAATGGGGAGCTGGGCTCGGTCATCTGATTCTGATCAATTGCACCGGTGTTTAATAAGGCCTCCGCATTCACCAGGCCCTGGCGCTGTCCACGGGGACCTCCAGTCCAGCAGAGAGAGAGGGACTTTGAACAGATGCAGCACAACCCGATGAGGAAGGGGAGGGTGTAGTGAGCTCAGCTGGGCGTACACGCTTCATCCTGTTCAGGGAGAAGACAGTGTGAGGTGGGGGAGGGTGCAGAAGATGGGGAGTCCCCACTGAATTGGGGGGATCAAATTTGGGGTTCACCCAAGTGGAATAAAAGGTTGGAGAGGGCAAGCATAGAGGGAGGCTGAGACAGGAGGATTGCAGATGTGAGGCCAACCTCAGAAACGTAGCAAGACCCTGTTTCAAAATAAAAAGAGCCGGGGGATAGCCCAGAAGTATAAAGCTTCTGAGTTTGACCCCCCAGTACCAAGAAGTGAGGGGCAGGATGAAGAAGGGATCCCATCAGAGAAGACCCAAGTCCCTCCCATCACGCAATGGTTAGCTCTGTCACTCCTACTCGCGTGACCGTGGGCGAGTTATCTAACCTCTGCCTGGTTCCTCATTTGTACGAGGCAGATTGACATTACCCAGCTCACCCTTGGAGGGTTGAATGCTTTGTAGGTTCTTGTTATGATTTGAGTTTAGAAAGTCCCCCCAAAAGATTCATGTGTTGAAAGTATGGTTCCCAATGCAGGAAGGTTCAGAGCTGGGGTCTGGCTGGAGGAGGCAGGTCACTGGGGGCATGACATTGGAGACTATATTATGTCCCTGGCCACCCCCCCCCCTTCTGCTTCCAGTCCCCAATGTGAGAACAGTGTCCCTCTGCCAGGCCTTCCCACCAGGGTTTCTGACTTGGAGCCAGCCAACTATGGACTGAACCTCAAAAACTATGAGCCCAAATAAACCTTTCCTCTTTCAAGTTGTTCTTGAGTATTTCGTTCACAGCGACCAGAAAAGCTGACTCAAACAGAAACTGGTACCAAGGAGCAGGGCCATTGCTGTGTCTAAACCTAGCCGTGTGGTTCAGCCTTTTGACCCTCTTTGCAGGAGGCATTTGGAAAGGTTGGGAGATACAAGCAGGAGAAGCCTTAAAATGTTGTTAGCAGAGCTTAATGGGTGATTCTGTTGGGAGCTCAGAAAACTAGAATGCCAAGAGGAACGCAGACAATAAAGACGGTGTTCCTAGCCAGGCATGAGGCTGCATGCCTGTGATCCCAGTATTTGGGAAGTTGAGACAGGACAGTTGTAGGTACGAGGCCAGCCTCAGCAGCTTAGTGAGACGCTCAGGAACTTAATGAGACCTTGTTTCAAAAAATTTTTAAATGGGCCATGGGTGTAGCTCAGAGGTAGAATGGCCCTGGGAATCCCAGGAGGGAGGGAGGGACGGAGGAAGGAAGGAAGGAAGGAAGGAAGGAAGGAAGGAAGGAAGGAAGGAAGGAAATCTCCTTTCCTGTCTGTGAGAAAGAAGCTCATAACCACCTATGGCAAAAAATTAGCCCAGAAATTCTTTTTTTATTTTTTTGCAGTACTGGGGATTGAACCCAAGGGCATTCTACCTCCAAGCTACACCCCCAGCCCTATTTTTTGTTCTTTATTTTTGAAACAGGGTCTCACTCAGTTGTGGAGGGCCTCATTAAGTAGCTGAGGCTGGCCGCGAACCCGGATCCTCTGGTCTCAGCCTCCCAAGTACTGGGATTACAAGTGTGCGCCACCACGCCTGGCATTTAGCCCAGAAATTCTGATCAGATACCTACTTAAGCAAATCCCACTGTCAAGGTGTTCATAACGGAAACACTTCACCTTCTGAAACCCTTACGTTTAAATATTCACCGGTGGCAGGGACACTAAATCAATCCCTTCTCACGTGGGAAGTGGAGGACTGTCTACTCCCCAGTTCAGTCACAGTGACATGGGAGCCACGTGCCAGCGTTCTGGCCAATGGCGTGTGGCCCCAGTGACGCTGGCCACTTGCAGACCCTGTCACGTCACCTCCCTGGCCCCCGCTATGTGTCTCCAGGCACGCCCTCCAATCGTCCCGGCACAGAAAACCCAGAATAGCCAAGATGAGCTCAGGTCGACCAGATGGAGGAAGCTTGGTCCCTGAAGGACTAAGGAAAGCTACCTGGGGTTGATGTAATGGTATGAGAATCTTCCAGGTGGTCACAAAGCTACCACAAAGACTTCAAAGAAGTCTTAAAAATTGACCCTCGTGGAGACTAAATTAATTTCACAGACTTACACCCTGGACACACTCCATTCCTGAACACCCAGATGACCAGCTGCCTTTCAGAATCAGCAGGCACCCGCTTCTCCAGGGAATCCCCTAGTGGCTGCGATTTTCTGCTACCAATTTCCTGACACCGAAATGACAAGGGCCGACAAGTCCGAAAAGTCTTCTTGTTCCTGTGGTCACCGACCCTGCAGGAAAAATTACACCACACTGGATGTGGGAAGGATGGCACTAACAAGACTCATTGAGGAACACCGTTTAAGGCAGGATGTCAAAATGTTTATTTCTACAGCAAAGCAGAATTTGCATTTTTATATATTTACATTGAGCTGGTGACTAGTGCAATATGATCCTTTGACAAAGGGCTGCATTCCAACTTTTCTTAAGAGAAAAGACAGAGCCAACTTGTCTTAACAAGTCAGCAACACCTGCATAGCTCTGGCAGGCTCTCTCACGACATGTAAATAATGAACTGCCAACCAGCTCTGTCCGAAACAAAGGAGGGAAAAGTCTCCATCCCCCGGCCTGACGTCTCCACTGTCAGGAAATATTTTCTTTCTCAATACAGCAAGAGGAACATTGTCCAAAAGTACTAACTCAGGGGCACTAATACCCTTCCCAAAAGGCAGGAGGAGGCCCTGGATTAGGCTGCCAGTTTTGTATAAAAGGGATAGGCCCAACTTTGGGAACAATTCATATTACTAAGAAATTGTTTTCTCTTTGAGGAATCACCTTGTGAAAGACTAAGCCTTTCAACATTTGAGCCAACTCATCTCAAATCTGCTTACTAAGGATTCCAGAGATCACAGCCCAAACAGCGATGGGAGGTGCCTCACCGTCACCCTAGACCAAATAACTTTCTAAAGACCATCTCGTATCTCACAACGGGGTCTAGGGGAAAAGCTCCAAAAAATCCCTATTTCTGCCACATTGGAATTTATCAGATGTTGTGACGAGCAGTCCAAGAATGGGGGCATGGGGAGAAGGACGGTCCCTATACCCTATATCTGATTCACCAGCTCACTTATCTCCAGTACCGACCTCTTCATATGAAGAACAGAAAACCGAGCAGTGGCTAAGAGCTTAAGCTCTGGGGCCAGAAAGAGCAGTAGGCAAGTTACTTAGCCTCACTAAACTTCAGTTTCTTGTTAGTAAATGATTTTCTTTGGGGGAGGGGTACTGGGGATTGAACCCAGGAGCATTCTATCTCCAAGCTACAACCCAGTCCTTTTTATTTTTTATTTTGCAATAGGGTCTTGCTAAGTTGCTGAGGGTCTCACTAAGCTACTGAGGCTGTCCTCGAACCCATGATCCTCCTGTCTCAGCCTCCCAAGTATTGGGATTACAGGCGTACACCACCACACCTGACTATAAATGAATGTTTTGATAATACCCACACCCCTCCCAGGTGAGCTATGAGAGCTATGCACATGATACTGATGTGGGACTGTAAATAATAATAATAAAGACTGCTCATTATCATTTGTACATATTATGCAGCAGGTAGTCTCTGAGGACTTACAAATCACAGAAAGGCAGAAACAATGAGAGTTCAGGGGTCCTAGTAAAGACCATCCTAGTTAACAAAATAACTTCCCTAACCCAAATTTTCACTGCTGATTTTTGTGTTGTTGTTGTTTCTCTTCTTAGGAGACATACCCTCTAAAGAAAGTAAACTCGAGCCCTCTCAGTATGCAGGTATTCATTGAATCCATAGATAATATGAAGGCGTTCACTGAATCCATGGGTAATAATAGGGCCATGCTACAAATGAGTAAACTGAGGCCCAGGAGGCCAACAACACGGCCACATTCTTGGAAGCAGCTGAGTGGAAATTCCAACAGAGATCCAATTGACCACAAGTTCCTCCTGTCCTTTGGGATTCTGCCTGATAGTAGCAGTTGCATTCCTTTCTAAGGGAAGGTTTTTATAGCTAGAGAGAGTGGTGGGAAGAAAAGGAATACAAGAACATTATATAAAAAAGAGTAATGAAAGCGGTAGGACACAGTACAGAAATAAATGCCAGGAGGCGCAATCTTAACAAAGGTCAGGCGGCCCTCTGGGACACAGCTCCGTGATCATCTCAAACGCACACCACACGTAATATCTAAATTACAGCACTTACCCACCTGCCTCGTGTGAAGAATGTTTGTATGCATGGTGTGTCTCATATATTACTTAATAAGATATGCCAAGCTCAAATATAAATTCTTATAAGGATGCAAATACTTGGGGGGAGAGACATTTGCATATATTTAATAATCCCTGGCAATTAAGTAAGTTTCTTTCCTTAAAGATCATCGCAATACCTACAACAAATTGTTTCTAAGAGGAGAGGTATGCTGGGAAAATTATTTAGCTTGCTTTGTGTATTTTATTTTTCCTACTGCTTTTTCTTTGTACTGAGGATTGAACCCAGGAGCATTCTACCTCCAAGCCACACCTCTATCCCTTTTAATTTATTTTTGTCTTTTTGTGGTTGTTTTTTTGCGGTACTAGAGATTGAACCTAGGGGGCATTCTACCTCCAAGCTACACCCCCAGCCCTATTTTTTATTCTTTATTTTGAAACAGGGTTTCACTAAGTTGCAGAGGGCCTCACTAAGTAGCTGAGGCTGGCTGCAAACCTGTGATCCTCTGGTCTCAGCCTCCCAAATACTGGGATTACAAGTGTGCACCACCACGCCCAGCTATTTTGTTTTTATTTTGAATCAGGGTCTCACTAAGTTGCTGAGGCTGGCCTCAAATCTGCGATCCTCCTGTCTCAGACTACCAAGTACTGGGATCATCGGTGTGTGCCCCTGCACCGGACTTTTCTACTGTATCTACTTTAATGACAGATCCTTGGGATTGAGTTTCGATGGTATTCTGAGTTCAGGGAGACTCCCATCTGGATTCCCAAAATCCCAATGTGCAACATTTGTAGGTGAACAGAATGTTGGTTCACAATCTAGAGACAGGAAAGACAGATTGCTCTTTTAACGTCACGGATGATGCGTGGGGCAAAAGAATTCATACAAAAACTCAGAAGTTAAATAGACTGCATTTCAAGCACCAAAGCAGATGCTTTTGAAACAAGGACCCTACTCTGTGCCCCAGAGTGTTAATCTGCTTGGCTAATGCAGCCAGAAAGGACAACTTCACAGATTCTACGAAATCTATAAGAGTCTAAAATGTGATTCCTGCATGGTAAATAAACAGTAGGACCACCGCTGGGAATAATGCGGTGCTGCTTACTGGTGAGTTGCGCTCTGCATTTTACGTACCTAAACACATTCAGTCTTCCCAACAATCCTAGGAGGAGATTATTATTATTATCATTATTATTATTATTATCATTAGAATCATTTTATAGAAAAGAAACTGAGGCTAAGGAAGATCAAGTCTTCTGTCTAAAGCAGGTAAGTAGTGTCAGGGTGGGACGCACTCGGATCCTCAGGTAGAAAGGGTAAAAGAGTTCGAATATTAAGGAAAACCAGAAGATTCAACAGTGGAATTTAAGTTTGTTGACATTAGAAGTGTTCTGTGGACAACCAGTAATAGATGATTCTTTGGGTAGGATATATGATATAAAGATATCAGTAGGACCGGGTGTGGTGGTGCACACCTAAAATCCCAATACTTGAGAGGCTGAGATAGGAGGATCGCAGGTTCGCGGCCAGCCTCAGAAACTTAGTGAGGCTCTCCCCAACTTAGTGAGACCCTGTTTCAAAATAAATAATAAAAAAGGGCTGGGGTGTCAGCCAGAGGTATAAAGCACTAAATTCAATCCCCAGTACCACAAAAAAAGTAAAAAAAATAAAGATAAGAGTAGGACCACCACACTCTTTGACCCAATTTATAAAGAAAAAAGGCCCACAGAATCAAACATACCATGGAAAGAAAGCACACATCTCTCTACATTGCTCCCCCTGCCCCAAATACACAGTAAAACAAGCAGAGCATATATCAGTCTTTCTCGAATTTGAGACCTAAATTTCTCATACCAACCCAGTAGATAGACATCTAGCCTGGTTTATTTTCTATTCTATTCTAATTTTACTCATATTGTTGGCCTCAAACTACTACAGTTATTTTATAAACCTCCAAAAAGCCTCAGTGCACAAATGAAGATTACTACTACCCAGATACAAATTATAATTTTCCACATAAGCTATTTGTATGTTTATAAGTTCATACTTTTAAAAGGGCAGGGGCTCAGTCGGGCATGGTGGCACATGCCTGTAATACCAGAGCTTGGGAGGCTGAGACAGGAGGATCGCAGGTTCACAGCCAGTTTTAGCAACTTAGCGAAGCCTTCTGCAACATAGTGAGATCCTGTTTCAGGAAAAAAAAAAAAAAATAGGGCTGGGGGTGTAGATCAGAGGTAGAATGTCCCTGGGTTCAATCCCCAGTACCACAAAACTAATTAATTAATGAATGAAAGGGTGGGGGCAGCATAGACTTGCTAACTTTAGCACTTTTGCATAGGTCATGGGCTTGACGTTGCACAAAGATTTTCAGCACAGGATTCCTGAGAGACTTTTGAAGTTACTTGAACCTTCTAGAATTAGATGCAAACTTATGTGCAAGGACAGACCTACCTGCCTTTGTACAAGGAGTGGCCTCATGGCTTTTATCAGCTTTTTCAAATAAGGCAGGACCCACAAAGTTAATTTCTTTTGGTGAGAGTCAGCAAATCTTGCAACAAAACCACGTGCAGCTTCTCCTACATAGAAATAAGATTAACATGACACGAGAGGCGACCAACCCAACCAATGTGGCCATGAAACTGTGTCACAAAAACAGAACGTGGCAATATGGCAGAACCCAAGCGACATGCATTCATTCGTTCTACAAGTGAGTGCCTACTTAGAAACGTACTAAGATTCTTAATGTTCAGTTGGAAAGGGCAGGATTTTAAACCAGAGGGTCCTCGATGTTCTTTAGTGTTGTAGTATCACACTATGATTCTGAAATCTGCACAATTGAGGACTGTCACTCACCTGTTCCCTGCCTCCCACAGAAAACCAGACAAAATGCTCAGAAAGACGATTTCTTGAAGACAAAACTCACATGGCTTTAGCTTGGTTTGTTCCTAATAAAGTCAAAATATTTCACGGGAAGGTTCACACTGATTTCCATCATTATGGAATCCGGCTGCCCTCCGATGAAAACATAGGAGCATTTTTCGTAAGGGAGATTAATTCTGTGAGGGCTCAACCCATGATGGCATTTCCATTTGAAAATATATTAAAAACACAAACAACGGGGACCAATTACTTCTCTCACTGAAACTAACCAAGACCTGAGTGGTTTGATCTTTACCCAATCAAAGGTGTTCAAAATAACTATGTTTGTGAACTAAGCTGTCATCTGATTGGTGGCCCATGTGTGCCGCGTTCCCTTCCACGCGGACACTCCTCCGCCACACTGAACTTCCTGGTCTCTCTGCTCCCTGCAGATGGCTCAGGGGAGGTGGATCCCTGACCAGGACAAAGAAGAGGGTTTGAGAAAATGACCCATACATGCCTAGCTCAACCCTCTCTTCTCCCTCTTTTAGGAATCTAGAAGAACCCACGGAGAACCCAAGGACTGACCTGCTCTAGATCGTGTGGTGGGAAATTTCGGAGATCTAGCGCCAGGTCTCCATAGGTGGTAAGCCCTTCGAACTCTACCAGTCAGGGATGTTCAGGCGCTATGGCTCCAAGTCACATCCTCCAATCCTGCATTTACCAAGAGTGAAGCTGATCCTCTCCTCTCCATCTGCTGCCTTCTCTGTCTCTCACAGTTGGTCCAGATCTTGGGCAGGAAAGACCTTCTCAAATCCCAACAAGTTCTGTTCTCCCTGTAGTCTCGATTTCAAGTGGGCTGGTGATACTTAAAATACTGTGCTTCACTTGTCTGTTTGTTTCCGATTTTAGGGCACACTACATGTGCCTACTTGATCAGACGACTCTACTCCATATTCATATTCTCAGGCAGCCCCACCCAGCAGAGAAGTTCCTGGAAACCAACGCATGACACAGCCATGGCCCGGCTCCGAAGAGGATTTCAGAAAGAGGACGTTTTCCTGTGGATGAATGCCCGATCGCAGGCTGAGGGCAGGGCTGCAGGGGGAAGTGACGCCTGGAATTTGGTTCCAGCTCCCAGGTCACACAAAGAACATTTCATTCTTTGTTCAAAGTGAATTTTCAGAATAACAAATAGTCAAAGATGCGATTTTAGGTACACCTGCTCCCCAACCTAATAACTTCGGGATGAATTACCAACAGTTTAGTAGACAGCCAAGAGACTCCATTCTGCTGATAGAATAACTTTCCAAGAACCCCAAACCAACATTCTGGTACCCACTTAAGATTTCTCTTTGAAAATCTGATTCACAAAACCCACCAATTTTATCATGGTACATCCAACAAAATTTAATACTTGGAAAATTCATCTTTGGGGCTCTGAGGCTGGGAGAAGAAAGAATAAAAGAGTTCTGTATATAAATCTCCTTGATATAATTCTTGTCTTTTTCTCGATAATCTTACTAAAAAGATAAAGGTGGATGCAGTCTGGTTTCTCATTCAGAACATTTCCTCTGAGCCTCCAGGTTACAAGATGGGATCTGAACCGGGCATGGTGGTGCAGGCTTGTAATCCCAGTACTTGGGAGGCTGAGACAGGAGGATCACAGGTTTGCAGCCAGCCTCAGCAACTTAGTGAGGCCCTCTGCAACTTAGACCCTATTTCAAAATAAAGAATAAAATAGGACTGGGGGTATAGCTCAGAAGTAGAATATCCCTGGGTTCAATCCCCAGCACCACACACAAACAAAAAAAAGATGGGATCTAAGGTTTGAATCAAATGTTTCCCATCCCCAGCTCATCACAATCAGGTCTGTTTCTGCTCCTCTGGCTCCGCGTCACCACGCACGGCATAAAGGTGGCTAAGCTTCTGGGGTTCTCATTTCTGAGGCACGACATGCTAAGTGCCCAGATGGTAATGTAAGTAAATAAGTAAATCATCCTTGGGAAGAATGAATTGATAAGCAATGATAATACATTTTCAAAAGCTGCTCACCTGGTATCCAAGTATGTATCTGAGTCCCTTTTCAATGTGTGTGTGTGTGTGTGTGTGTGTGTGTGTGTGTGTGTGTGTTACTGGGGACTGACCCTCCCATCTCAGCCTCCCACGTGCTGGGATCACAGTCGTGCGCCACCACACCCGGCTCCTCTTTTCAGTTGTTTTGGGCACACTGGTGGGAGTGGAGCTGCTGGGTCACGTGGCAAGTCTATGTTAAACATTTCAAGGAATCACCAAACTGTTTTCCACAGCAGCTGCACTATGTTAGTTCTCCCTGGCAGCGCACAAGGGTTCCAACTTCTCCACATTCTCTCCAAGACTTGTTATTTTCTATTTTAAAAGATTCTTATCACCACTCTAGCAGGTAAAAACTGGGATCTCACTGTGGTTCGAGTTGTATTCCCCTAATGATGAGTGAACTTGAACATTTTTTCATGTGCTTATTTGGGCCTCTGCGTATTTTTTTATTCAAGTCATTTCCCCATTTTTTAATAGTGAGTGCTGTGTGTGTTTGTGTGTGTGTGTATGATACTGAGAACTGAACCCAGGGATGCCCTACCACTGAGCTACACCCCGAGCCCTTTTGTATTTTATTTTTTTGTTTTGAAATAGGGTTTTGCTAAATTGCTGAGGCTGGCAATCCTCCTATTTCAGCCTCCCAAGTATTGGGATTACAGGCATGCACCACCATGCCCGGCATCAGTGCTGGTTTTTGTTGCTATTGAGTTTTATTACCAGTGTTCAGAGCAGCATAATTTACAGCAGCCAAAAGGTAGAAACGACCCAGATGTCCAATGTCCATCGATATGTGAATGGATAAACAAAACAGAGTGTGTATATACCATGAAATATCATTCAGCCCCCCCAAAAGAATAAATTTCTGATGCTTGCTACAGCATGAATGAGCCATTAAAACATTATACTAAGTGCAACAAGCCACACACAAAAGACAAATACTGGAGAAATTGACTTCTATGAGGTATCTGGAATAGGTAAGTCCATAGAATTCATAGAATTCACAGAATGAAGAATGGAGGTTTCCAGGCCTGGTAGGGGTAGGGACATGGAGAATGAGAAACTACTAGTTATTGCTTAATGAGTACAGTTTCTGTTCAGGATGATGAAAAGTTCTAGAAATAGAGTGGTAATGGTTGCACAACTGTTCACTTAAAAATTGTTAGAACGGTAAGTTTTGTTAGGTACATTTTCCCACATATACACAAAAACTTCAGCTTAATTTTATTTGCTTTATACTTCTAAGTATAATTACTCAAGAAAAATAGCCATCACGTAAAAGAATAGAAAATAAAAACGAGTGGCTTTGATCCATGAGGGTTGGGTTAGGATCTTTGTAACAAGTAGGAGCCAGGAATGGCATTCGGGTGCCCGGTGTCCGGAGCTCAGGACAATCCCAGACGCACACTGGCCAGCAAGCGATGGTGGGTGACTTCCTCTAACTATCAGAGTCTCATTAGATGCAGAACTGAAAAGGGTGGGGTGTGATCTTGGAGGGCTGCTGTAGGGATACAGGAAGTCGCGTAGATGAAACACTCCAGGCAGAGCCAGGCAAGGCCACGTTCAGGAACTGTCCGCTGGCCTGCACCTCTGCCTCCAGAGGGATTCGGGGCCAGTCTAGCTACCCTCCTGGACAATGCTATTCTCCCTGCTCTTCTGTGCTTTTAAAATATTTCAGAGCAGAATTTTAAAAGTAAGTAAAAATTACTCCTTGGAAGCCAAATTGATGGAACTAAGTACAGAAAACCTTTAACCCTCCCAGATACCCTTTAAAAACCAACTCAGGGGTGGCACATGCTTATAATTCCAGTACTTGGGAGGCTGAGACCGGAGGATCACAGGTTCACGGCCAACCTCAAGCTACTTAGTGAGGCCCTCTTCAACTTAGTGAGACCCTGTTTCAAAATAAAGAATAAAAAAAAAATAGGGCTGGGGGTGTGGCTCAGAGGTAGAATGCTCTTGGGTTCAATCCCCAGTACTGCAAAAAAAAAAAAAAAAAAAAAAAAACCCACAGCAGAGAAGGGGAAAGCAAGTCTAGGAGAAAACAGAGAAATACTAATAATGGCTACCTCTCGAAGCAATGAAAGGGGTAGAACTGACTGTCATCTTTTTGCTTCACCATATATTCTAACACTTCTACAATGAACGCACAGGATCACTTAAAAATATTATATGCAAAAGAGAAAGAAAAGGCCAGTTCAGGGTCCACCTTCTCTGGAGTCTTTCTAGTTCCCATTGCAGCCTGGGTATGCCCCTCTTGCTCTGTGCAGAGGACGACCCCAGCTCACATTTGTGGCAAATCCCTGCACATTCATTTACTAATCACAATAGCTCCATGAGGTGGTTACCATCACCCCCCATCTTTCAGGGTGCAATGGATTGAGCTTCCCAAAGTTCATGTATTAGAACCCTAATTACCCAAAGCGGCAGCGCGGGGAGGTGAGGCCTCATGGGAGGGGGTCAAGTCATGAGAGTTCCATCCTCATGGACAGATGAACGCTGTTCTCCCGAGAACAAATTGGGACTTGTGGAAATGGGTTCATTCTTGCAAGAGTGGGTTGTTATATAAGCGAGTCTGGCATCCCCAGCTCTCTCTTGCCCCTCCGCCCTGTTAGGAAGGAGCAAGCAAGTCCACACCAGAAGCACGCGCCAGTGCCCTGCTCATGGACTGCCAAGACTCCAGATCAAAAAGCCAAATAAATTTCTGCTCTTTATCAATGACCCAGTCTGTGGCATTCTGTTATAACAACAGACTGAGACACACAAGAAGGAGCTGGAGCCCCAAGGCACCGTGGCCACCTGTAACAGAGCTGGACTCAAATCCACGCTGCGTCCTGAACCGACACTCCTGGCTTCGACGCTCGGGCCCCTCTTGTGTGTATTTCTGTTGTTGTCATTGCATTTCTCTCTGTCACTATGCGCCAACTTTCCAGTCGTCTCCAACACACTGTGAGTCAGGGGTACAGCCAATCGCTCCCTCCCTGGAATATCACCCATCCCATTGCTGGTTCTCTAGTATGCCCACTGAACAGAGTTTTTGTTTTGTTTTGTGATACTGGGGATTGAACTCAGGGGTATTCTACTCCTGAACTACATCCCCAGACCAATTTCATTTTTTTTTATTTTGAAACAGAATCTCACAAAGTTGTTGAGGCTGACCTCAAATATGCAATCCTCCTGCCTCAGCCTCCCAAGTACTAGGATTACAGGTATGCACCACCACGCTCAGCTCTAGAGTTATTGTTGAATGTCAGGACCCGCACCAAGTGAATGCTTAAAATTATCTGTGTGTACAACATGTAGAGCTCTATTTCTATTTGCATAAGGATGTCAGTCAGCCACTGGTAACTTGAGCTATGTGTGATCTATTTTATGGTTCTTCCACACAACTCCGGCCTAATTGCTGAGCAAGGAGATGGTTAGAAAAATTTCTCTTCAGGGGAGCCGGGCGTGGTGGTGCACGCTTGTAATCCCAGTACTTGGGAGGCAGAGACCGGAGGATCCGGGTTCGCGGCCAGCCTCAGCTACTTAGTGAGGCCCTCCTGCAACTTCGTGAGACCCGGTTTCAGTAAAGGATAAAAAATAGGGCCGGGGGTGTAGCGCGGAGGTAGAACGCCCCTGGGTTCAGTCCCCGGTACCGCAAAAAAAAAAAAGAAAGAAAGAAAAATTTCTCTTCAGGGAACTCAGTTTCCCCAGGGAAGTCCATGGTAGAGCATGACTAGGTGCACTTCTGGGCTTCACAGGAAATGTGAAGAGAGATGAGAACGACTATGAGAAACCATAAAAAAGTAGTACAACCGCATGTAATACATAGACTCTACACTGTAGGATTTCAACTACGTGACATTCTAGAAAAGGCAAAACTATGAAGACAGTTCAGAGATCAGTGGTTTCCAGGGGCTAGTGGGGAAGGAGGGATGAAGAGGTGGAGGACAGAGGATGTCCAGGGCAGCAAAACTATCCTGTATGCTCCTACCATGGTTAACACAGGCCATTTTACATTTGTGAACCCCTAGAATGTACAACACCAACAGTGAACCCCAATGTACACCATGAATGCTGGGTAATAATAATATGTCAAGGTAGGTTCATCCCTTGCAGAAAAATGTACCACTGTGGTCAGGGAGGTGCATGCTGGGAGTCTGGAGAGGTCATGTGGACACAAGAGCTCATCAATCAATTTTGCTGTTGACCTAAAACTGTTCTCAAAAAGAAAATCTTTTTTTTTAAGCAGTGCTACAAGCTTAACACATGAAGACAAGAATCAGAAGACAGAGCCCCAGACATGATTTCAGAGCTCATGATGTGTATCTCTTGTGATAACAGAGACAAGAGTCTCAGCACCAAAGGCAAGAAGTCAAGGAAACCACCCCTGAAAATGGTTAAATCCTACATGGTTCAGTAGGACAGGCGGTAGAAAGCTTTTGTTGTGGTTTTTTTTTGGGGGGGGGTAACTGGAGATGGAGCCCAAGGACATTCTACCTCCGAATGAGCCCTATTTTATTTTTTTTATTTTGAAACAGGGTTTCACTAAGTTGCTGAGGGCCTAAGTTGCAGAAGCTGGCCTCGAACCTGTGATCCTCTTGTCTCAGCCTCCCAAGTACTGGGATTACAGGCATGCACCACCAAGCCCAGCTGAAATCTTTTCTTAAAAAACTCAATAACATTCGTTTATCTCCTGCTCAGGGACCTCTGCCCTAGGATCATGACCATGATACAGATGACAACAATAGCAGGTGACACTTTGGGGGAGTCAACTATATCTGAGCGCTGGAGAAATATCTTAATCTTTGCAATTTTATAAGGAGAGGACTCATCCCCATTTTATAATTGAAGATGCCAAAGCACAGAGAGTTTAAGTAATCTGCCCAGGGCCAGCCACCCAGCTGGGAAACAGCAAAGCTAAGAGTTTTAGTCTCAGTGTGCTGTTCTTAGCCAACTTTTCTGCCCCTCACTTTTGGAGAGCTGCTTCAAGCCTACCTCCGAATCCTGGGATTCCACCTGCAGGGGCCCAGACATTGCTGTGAGCAGGACCAACTCCCTCGAGGGGTGGTGGTGCTCACCTGTAATCCCAGAACGTGAGAGGCTGAGGCTGAGACAGGAGGATCACAGGATCACAGCCAATCTCGGCAACATTGCAAGACTCTCAGCAACTCAGTGAGACCCTGGTTCAAAATTTAAAAAAAAAAAATTAAATTAGGCTGGGGTGTAGCTCAGAGGTAGAATACCTCTGGGTTCAATCTCCAGTACAACCAAAAAAAAAGGTCCAACTACCTAATCAGAAAGTGTGATATTCATGCTAGAGATAAAAATTTTGGCTTCCAGACAATAAGGTAAACTTCTAGGTCATTTCTTTGCTCCAATTATTTGTTTAAGAAGCATTCCAGTAATGTCCTTACCAACTAGGGCCCCCAAAGTATAAAGAAATGGTCCTACAACCACACACTTTAGTAGTCTCACAAAGGTAAACAAGAAGTCACCAACATGATAGTAATTAAATGAAAAGACAGAAGTATTTTTTGTAGTTCAGTAATATTTGAGGAGAATTGTGGAAGGAGAATTTTTGTAGAGTGTGGTTTTAGATTTTACTCAGAAAGACCCTCATCTAAAATAATATAAGCCAGGCGTGGTGGTGCATGCTTGTAATTCTAGTACTTGGGAGGCTGAGACAGGAGGATCACAAGTTAGCAGCCAGCCTCAGCTACTTAGTGAGGCCCTCCGCAACGTAATGAGACCCTGTTTCAAAATAAAGAATAAAAAATAGGGCTGGGGGTGTAGCTCAGAGGTAGAATGCCCCTGGGTTCAATCCCCAGTACCACAAAAAATAATAATAATAATATAAACATTCTTCTGCTGGGCATGGTGGCGCATGTTTATAATCCCAGAACTTGGGAGGCTGAGGCAGGAGGATCGCGGGTTCGCGGCCAGCCTTGGCTACTTAGTGAGACCCTCTGCAACTTAGTGAGACCCTGTTTCAAAATAAAGAATAAAAAATAGGGCTGGGGGTGTAGTTCAGAGGTAGAATGCCCCTGGGTTCAATCCCTAGTACCACAAAAATAAAAATATAAAATAAATAAAAATAAACATTCTTCTATCTGCAAAAACATAGATATGCCTACGTTTTATGTCATAAAGATGGAAAGAAACCAGGCCTCCGTGAGTGAGCGGTATCATCACACGGAAGGAGCATCGAAGAACCCACACTTTTCAATACTTCCCCAACCTATTGTTTGTTTCCACATGCAACTGTGAATAAAGACAACATAATATTGCAAAATCAATAACTTAATTGATACTGGCAGTTAGGAAATATTTTAAATGGATCTAAAGGCTTTCTGTTTAAAATCTAAGAAGCTCATTCCTTTGCAAATTGATCCTGTATCTCACGCACTTCACACCCTGCTGAGTCTCTTTCCCATCTGTCATGCAGCGTCCACCTGAAAAACAACTGTGTTGTGTATATACAGACCTTGATCTCAGGGAGACCAGATCCCGGACTCCACAGGCACTGGCGAGAGGCTGAACTTCCCCCCATCCATGGCGTGACTGCACTATTTCCTAGTTTGTGTGATTCTGTCCCACTTTTGTGTAGGCAAAATCAGTGCCCCATCGGACAGAAAAACACAATCAGCTCTCTTTGACCTTTCTATTGTTCCTACCTATCTGGGAGACTTTCTGGAGGGAGGGCATTAAAGTGAAGGGGATATCCCGGGCTGATAATTGAGAATTACCTATTGGTAATAGGTAATAGATTGGAAGACAGCTGAAATATTTTTTTTCTTTTTTTGGTTGGTACTAGGGATTGAACCCAGGGGCATTCTACCTCTGAGCTACACCCCCAGCCCTATTTTACTTCTTCTTTTTTTTTTTTTTTTTTTTTTTTTTTTTTTTTTTTTTGCGGTACTGAGGATTGAATCCAGGGGCATTCTACCTCTGAGCTACACCCCCAGCCCTATTTTATTTTTATTTGGAAACAGGGTCTCACAGGTTGATAAGAGTTTCACTATTTGCTGAGGCTGTCCTTGAACCTGCGATCCTCCAGTCTCAGCCTCCCAAGTACTGGGATTACAGGCATGCGCCACCATGCCCAGCTTACAGCTGAAATTTTTATTTACTTATTTATTCATTTATTTGCGGTACTGGGGATTGAACCTGGGGGTATTCTATCTCCAAGCTATACACCCAGCCCTATTTTTTATTCTTTATTTTGAAACATGGTCTCACTAAGTAGCTGAGGCCTCACTAAGTAGCTGAGGCTGGCCACGAACCTACAATCCTCCAGTCTCAGCCTCCCAAATCCTGGGATTACAGGCGTGTGCCACCACGCCCGGCTTACAGCTGAAATTTTAAAAGGAACTTCCTACCTATCTGCATAACAAATCAAAAAGATAGAAAGAGAACCCAACAGCCTTACCAGTCAGCTATATCATCCTTCAGTCCACACCATGAGACTCCAGATAATCCACAATAGGGCGCAAGATCCCATGAACTGGATAGAGAGAAACCATCTTCAGTGACAGTGCTGAAAAGCTAGGGCAAGGGAGTCCCTGGGATCCCGGAGTCCCCTCTCCCTGCAGATGTGCCCCACAACGCACTTCCCAGCAGGTAGAAGCTGGAAGCTCTCCAGCTGCAGATGGAAGGCAGCACTGAGATGCTGGTCACCCTGCTGGCCCAGAGGCTGTCCCGCCAAGTCCTTCCCAGTGGTGATTAAAGTGATTGCCCTCTGTCCCTTCCCTACCTTCCAGTGATGTGAGGTTTAATTAATATGCACTTGGGCTTTTAAGATCCCTAGATGAAAAGGGGACCAGATGGGAAAGTTATTATTATTTTGTTCAAAGTATACTGGTCTACTAACATCTGTGGACAAGTTTACCACATGCCACTTAAAACAGGCTAACAGAGTCAAATGCCAAACAAAAATTCAGGTTTGGATTTTTTTTTAAAGTCTCAGAGATCGGCGCCATGTGTTCAGGCCACGATTTAGCATGTAGCTCCCAAGAGAAGGGAACACACACAACAAAAGGTTTTTAAGAATTAGAGTACCCCCAAAGCAGCCCAAACCAAACAGGGAAGCGTGCCTTAGACAGGAGGGGGATCCCATCACAGGCTAGGCGCACACTCCAAGAGGCAAGCAGAGCTAAGGGCCAGAGGGGGAGTTTTCAAATTGGATGGTAAGGGAAACATTGGGCAGCAGAGAATCCTCAATTATCTTTGAGCATCTTTCAGCCACCATTGAACTTGTTAGAAAATTTACCAGCTAACTGCCGTCCCATGAAAAAATTCCTTTTTCTATAAAAAAATTCCAAAGTATAAAAAAGAGAGAAAGAGATTTATGAGCCAGACATAATGGCACATGACTGTAATCCCAGTACTTAGGAGGCTGAGCCAGGAGGACTGTAGGTTTGAGGCCAGTCTCAGCAACTTAGCAAGACCCTCAACAACTAAGTGAGATCTTGTTTCAAAATTAAATATAAAGGGCTGGGGATGTAGCTCGGAGGTAGAATGGCCCTGGGTTCAATCCCCAATAGCAAAATGATAATAAATAGAAAGGGGGGGGAGAGAAAGAGACAGAGAGAAAGAAAGAGGGAAGGAAGGAAGGAAGGAAGGAAGG
>PVJS01033088.1:0-22381 GCA_004027185.1 Glis glis | reverse complement strand
GCTCCTGAAATCCCTCATCTGCCTAAAAGCAGAGCCTCTAAAATAAATCAATTATCATACATTTCTCCGTGGGAGCGGCTCCAACATCCCTTTCAGGAGGTTAGAAGTCAGCGCTCGCCAGACAGACATCGTCCCTAACCACCCTGACTGCCATCTGGTCTCCTACGGGCCGGCTGATGGTCAGCACAGTCCACTGCGCTTGCCCAGGTGGCCCCGGCTCCCCAGCCCTATTCAGAGAGGACTTGAGCTCTCCAGTCACACTGCTCCTCCTGACACCTGCTTGGCTCTGTGACTTGTTCGTACACGTACAGTTCCAATGCGTAGAACAAAGCAGGGGCTCAACAAATACCTATTGAATGAAAGAATGAAGTGCAGGGACAAGTGAACGAGTGAATGAATGGCCGCCGCCCCTCCTGTGTCCCCTCTGCACTGCACGGTGTTGCTAGGAGAGCCGCGGATGGCATCACTGATATAGGTCCTTCACCACTAGACTCAGGGTCTCGGCATGTCCAAGTGGAGACCCCGGGGCCAGGCTTCCAGCCGATGCTCTATCTCTGAGAAGCTCCTCGGGGCTCAGGGGCCGGTGCACAATTACGCTGCCCAGCGCAGCCCTAGAGCAGGAGCCAAGCGAGGCTACCACATCAATGTTTGAACAGCGCACAGGTGCCAAGGAGCACGGGTACAATTCACGCTCTGAAAACAGCTTTCGACTTCTGTAAAATTAAACATCTTGAGTTGAATATTAGATCTCCCAGCAGCCAGGGCAGGTTAGGAGCCGGAGGCTGTTTCTTAATTAGGAGGAGGAGTTTCATCTCCCAATTCCATCTCCTGGGGTCAAGTCTTGATAACTTAATTTCTCTCCATGTGACCTGGTGGCTCTGGAAACCTCCTGGAGCAGCAGCAGTTGATCTTTCTGATTTTTTAATATACTTTTATTGGTGCATTATAGTCTCACATCATAATGTAAATCATGTTGATAGTGACATATATGCACATAGCACTTGGTAGAGATCTTTCCAATGATTTAAAATCATAAAGGTGAGGTCATCACCCAGCACTGGGGGGTTCATGAGGGCACCTGTGTCCAGCAGGTGCACACAGTGCAGACACCAGGAGGAGGAAGGTGCCCAGCAGGAGCCACCAGGCTCCGACCAGAGGCCCAGGCAGAGAGCCCCTGTCACCTCGGAGTGGATATGCTCATCGGTGTGGGAGCGGTGCGGCCACACACCAGGCCCCAGCCGAGCACACCTGCCCACCGGCCTCCTGAGGACAGCAGCAACATGCCTGACAGTGTCTCTGCCCGGCACCTCCTGGAGATGCTCAGGTGCAGCATGGAGGTCCAGGGCCCGAGGGGGCTGTCATGTGAGGACACCCCGGCTGAGAGTTAAAACCACAGAAGAGAATAAGAGGGCAGACCAGGGAGCCCCAGCCCTGCTCCCCAGACGCACCCAGGACGGAGCCCCTGCAGGACTCTACAGGGCAGCCACACCTAGCAGGCACATGCGGAGCCTCCGCCAAGTGTGGTGGCTACACCTTCTCAAGTGTGTGGAGCATTCTCCAGGTAGGTCACACCCCAAGCTTCGAAACAAATCTAACACATCGAAGAAGATCACGACTGTGCCGAGGACTTTTCCACCACAGCAGAATAAAACGAGAAGAAAAATGGTCTGCTTGCAGATGACATGATCTTACACAGAGAAAACCCTAAAATCTCCACCCCAAAACTGTTAAGTGTTAGAACTAATGAGCATGGGCCCCGACCCCGGAGATCCCCCGTGCTGGGAACACAGGGCGGGTGAGCCCTTGGCCCCGCCCCCAGAGAACCCCTCCCCCCGGTGCTGGAGACACAGGGCGGGTGAGCCCTTGGCCCCATCCCCAGAGAACCCCTCACCCTGGCACTGGGGACGTGGGGAGGGGGGAGCCACTGGCCCTGCCCCATAGTACCCCAGGGCTGAGGTCAGGGGAGGATGAGCCATGACCCTGCATAGTGGGGACCACAGACAAAGATAGAAAACCTCAGATGAGTGAAGAAGGTGAACTAACTGGGGGAGACGGGAGGGAAGGAGAGGGAAACAAACTGGAGCACAGGATGGACTTACACTAAGATTTCAAAGTCAACTACTATGCTGAAAACGGGAAGGAGGGAGGGGGAGGCAGGGGGGGTGGGAATTGGGGAGGGCTAATTGACCAATGAGTGCATGTATACGTCAACCACCCTGAAATCCTTCAAGATGTATGTTTGCAATGCACTAATAAAATAAATAAAATAAAAAAGAACTAATGAGCAGTAGCAAAGTCACAAGATACAAAACCAACACGCAAAAAAAAAAATCAGTTGCATTTCAATACACTAAAAAGAGCAATCCCAAAAGGAAATTAAGAAAGCAATCCCTTTTACAATAGCACCCCCATAAATAATGTACTAAGGAATGAATTTAGCCAAGGAGACAAGACACTTGTATGCTGAAAATGACAAAGTATTGCTGGAAGAAAGTAAAGAAAATACAAGTCAACAGAAAGACGACCATGTTCATGGATCAGCAGACTTTGTACTGTGAAAATACCTGCACTACTCAAAGTGATCAATACCATCCCCATTAGCACTCCAGATGCACTTTTTTTTTGCAGAAATTGAAAAACATCCTAAAATGTATCTAGTGTCTCACTCCAGATGAGAGAAGCCAGTGCAGAGAGACGAGCCAGGGAGGGGGCTCCGGGAAGGGGTGGAGGGGAAGAGAGAGGCCCCGTATCCCTGCAGCAGCTCTGGGTCAGGGGCTCCCCTCCAGAAGTAGGGTCCCCAGGGACACAGATGGTCCAGCTGGATTAGGGACACAGGTCAGAGTGACGGCTGGAATGGTGTCAGGTGTGGTTAGTGGAGGGGCTGGGGGAGGACAGAGGGAGACGGGAGCACAGGGTTGAACCCTGGGCAGGCGGAGGCCAGGGAGGGGCGGCGAGGTGGTCAAGAAGAAGGAAAAGAGAAAAACATGGGCAATGGCACCTGGCGTTGCTGGTGGGCCGAGGGCCAGGACTGGGGTGGGGGCAGGTGTGTCCCTGGCACGCTGGAGCTGGCCAAGCATCGGGGCCTTGTGGTCAACCGCCTCGGCCTCCCCAGCTTGATCTGTGTCTCCTGGTGACAGGAACCGGGGGTGGGGGGAGGCACAGGGCAGAGTGGAAGGCTGGAGCCCAGGTGGCTTCAACAGCAACTCCATCATTGACAGGAGCAACCAGCCAGTAATTACCCACCGGGCCTCGAAGGCAAGGATGTGGCCGCAGGCTGCTCCCAAAGACCCGTGCACTCCTCAGAGTGCTGTCATGAAACGCGGTGACTGCCTGCACTTCAGGAGGGTAAACTGAGTCTGAGCCACACAGCCCAGGCCTGTGCACCTCTGAGCCCGTGCCCTTCACCTCCTGCTGTCCCAGAGACGGTGCTCTGGGGTGCTCTCCTGGACACTCCCTCTGTCCCCAAGCGCCAGCCTCAGGGCTCTCCCTTCTGCTCCCCCAGCACTCAGGTGGCAGTTCCCCAGCGCTGGAGCCACTGGGAGCAAATCCTCGGGGACGGTGCCCTAAATACCTCTCCTCTCCATCACCCTCTCACGCTCTAAATCACAAGAAGAAAACGGCCACAGCATCAATCCTGGACAATAAATCGCAGCCGCCACGCTGCAAGAGAAATAAGGGCTGCCACGTGGAAGGCCTCGGGCCGGGTCCTGAGTGATGGAGCCAGTCCCCAGCTCTAGCGAGAGTCCAGCCAGCTTCTCGGTCAGGACTCCACACCGGCGCCCTAGGGATGAGAGGCCTAATCCGTCACTCAGGTGGAAACAGACTGGGGCGCTCCACCTTTTTTCCACTGCGTGCGCTTGATGGATGGAGTTCAGATGTGCGGCTGACTCACTCCCAGGGCGTGTCTGGAATCCAATGAACCGACCCAGAAAGGCTTTGCGGGGGAGTGAAGACACAGCGGCACCTGGACACGGGACGCAGGGGCTTCTGTGAAGGACACGCCCACAGCACGTGCCTGTGGTCCTCACCCCGCACCCCTGATGCTCTTGGCCTTCCACATGGGGTCGACCCTCCCCATTTTCATTCCCAGTGGTCTAGGTGGTCGTGTGTTCTCCTGCAGGGGCATCATGTGACCTGGGCACACAGAATAGGTGTGTGACAGCCCAGCTGGGGTGAGGCACAGCCCTCATCTGGACCAGTCCAAGCGAGGGACAGCAGAACGGGTGCAGAGGCCATTGGAGAAGCCCTGCGCTCCTTCCAGAGATCAGTGAGGGGGAGGAGCTGCAGCATGGGCGAGGTCTCAGGCAGAGCCGCCCAGAGCTGCCAGGGGGCCCCAGGTGGGGCTGGATGGACGCCACTCAGAAGAGACAGAGCTAAGAGGCAGAGGGGGCGGATCCTGGAGATGGACTCAGCCACCGCCTCCCTGGTGGCCCCTGTGGCCTCACGCCGGGTCCTGGTGGTGAGCTGGGAGTGGGGGTGTCTTACTGGGAGACTGGGGTCTTCCAGAAGAGTCTATAAGGGAGGACCCTTGTCCGCCTCCTCCTCTGTCCTGCTGGTTGCAACATGAATACAGGGCTGGCATGCGGAACTCCAGGTGGCCACGCTGACAACATAGCCTAGGGGTGGGTGCAGCCTCCGAGGGGCCTGGGGCCTGTGCCGCTCCACCTTCCCAACATCCTCTGCTTTCCTCGGGGACCTTGACCTGTGCACCTGGGCGCCCTCACCCAGCAGATGAGGCGCAGGTGCCCATGAGGACTCCCGGCTCAACAGTGTTCACAGCAGAGGCATGGGGGACAGTTGTTAGGCTGTCCAGAGTGGCTGTGTCAATCCGCTGTATAATCAAACCCATCATTCCATAAGGATCCCATGAGCTGGGGCTCATCCTGCTTGGAAAGGAGCCCACGGGTGGCACACATGGTAGGTCTGCGAAGTCATTTTCTGCCTGGGAGCGTGGGAGCTCAGCTCCCCTCAATTGCATTTTAAATAAAGCTCAAAATGATCCTCATTTAGGAAGTATTTGCTTAACCAAGGAAATGTCACAGAAAAACTACTCAAATTTGACAAAACAGCCCTGTCCCTGGAACCCACCCCAGACGGGAGGGCAGCCCCAAGAGGCGATGCCGCTGCCTTTCTCCTGCCCTCTGCAAGCAGCACTGTCCCCTGACCTTGCGTTGATGTCCCCAGGGGAGGCGTTTTCTCCCAGTGACAGGGAGAGATTGGGAGTGGGAGCGCCCAGGCCCCAGGCAGCAGAGCAGACTTCTCAGAGCCTGGGGAGCACAGAACACACCCGGGGAGCCAGGCAGGGCTGAGGGCAGATGCAAAGGTGGTGTGCCCAGAGCCGGGCAGGGGAGCAGGGGGCACAGGGACAGAGTCTAGGAGGGACCCTTCTCCGTGCAGGGAGCCCAGCCTCCCCTCCTAGTGGCGCACCCTGGTGTTGCACCGTCCTGGTAATGGACAGGAGGTGGGTGGGTCGAGGACTTGGGCAGGGTTCACAGTTTCTCAGGAAACTGACACCTTCTATATAGTGAATGTTTGCTTAAAATCATAGACCATGGTGGGCGTGGGGATGCGGAGTCGGAGACGAGGTGCTATGGTCCCTAAATCTTGTTTCCCAGTGAGGTTGATATCAGTGCAGGACAGGACACCTGTGGCCCTGGAGCTGGACACTTCCCACCAGAGCCAAGACACTGAGGACAATGTGTGCGCGTCGGCTTCTGTGGCGGTTTCATTTTTGTTTTCTGCTTTATTCAAAGGCATTCATCTGAAAAAAAATAAAGGGCCGGGCATAATGGCGCACGCTTGTAATCCCAGTACTTGGGAGGCGGAGACCGGAGGACTCCAGGTTCGCGGCCAGCCTCAGCTACTTAGTGAGGCGCTCCGCAACTTAGTGAGACCCTGTTTCAAAATAAAGAATAAAAAAAAATAGGGCCGGGGGTGTAACTTGGAGGTAAAACGCCTCTGGGTTCAATTCCCGGTACCACAAAAAATAATAATAAAAAAATAAAGGCATTCATCTCCCCTAAATAAGACACACTCATAGTTTAATAGTGTAAAATATAAAATAGGGAAAGAAAAGTTTCTTGTTTTTTGTTTCTGTTTTTGTTTTGTGTGGTGCTAGGGATCGAACCCAGAGGCATTCTGCCTCTGAGCTACACCCCTAGCCCTTTTTTATTTTTATTTTTTTTAATTTTGAAACAGGGTCTCACTAAGTTGCTGACAGCCTCATTAAGTTGCTGAGGTTGGCTTCGAACCTGCCATCCTCCTCTCTCAGCCTCCCAAGTACTGGGATTACAAGCGTGCATCACCACACCCAGGTTGTTTTTGTTTTTTGTGGTACTGGAGATTGAACCCAGGGGCATTCTACCTCTGAGCTACACCCCCAGCCCTATTTTATTTTTATTTTAAAACAGGGTCTCACTAAGTTGCGGAGGGCCTCACTAAGTAGCTGAGGCTGGCTGCAAACCTGCGATCCTCCTATCTCAGCCTCCCAAGTCCTGGGATTACAAGCATGCACCACCACACCTGGCTTCTTCTTTGTTATTTTGACCACAATATCTCCCTGTTGGCCTCTCTAAAGGCAGAGCCATGGTCTTGAAACAGACCCTGTTTTCAAGGTCCATTCCAGAGATAATACAAAGACAGACAAGTACACACACAAACACATGCAGAGACACACACTCTCCCCCACACATCTACACAGACATGCACACATGCACCCACCACACACACACATGCACACACAGACGTGCACACATACAGAGATATGCACACACATATACATGCATTCATAGACATGCACACGCAGAGACACATGCACCCACACATGCACACACATACATGCAGACATGCACACATTCACACACATATGTGCATACACAGACATGCAAACACATGCACTCATACATACAAACACATATGCACACACAGAGACACGCACCCACATGTGCACACACATGCACACATACACATATGCACACACACACAGTAGCATGCTTGCATATGTGTGAACATATCGCACTACACTCCCACGCTGGTGCCATCACGGTGCCCTGGCTGTTGCCAATGGCGTCTGAGTCCCCCACTGTGGGGCTGCCCCATGATTTACTTAGGCACTTTCCTATCAACAGACATTTGTCTCAGTCTTTTATTACAAGTAGCGCCATAATGAATATCACTGTTCAGATGACCTTGTGCACATTACAGCATTATTTTTAGTGCCTGCTTGGTATGCTAGGAGATGATGTACAATAATTTACAAATAACAGCTCCTATTTTAAGCATTTAGATTGTCTCCAAAGTTTTCCACCATTATAAATAATGCTGTTATGGTATGAGTCTTTGCACACACCTCTGATGACTCTTCTAGGATGAATTTCTAGAAGGAAGTGCTGGGTAGAGACACTGTGACTTTAAAATTGCTTCAAGCTAACTTCCTGAGGGCTGAGCCAGGGCCGTCCTGCATGGTGGTTCAGGTTGTGTACTGCTCAGGTTGTCTGAATTGGGAAGAGGGGGCCAAGATGGGGAGCCTATGGTCCACTCACCAAGAACCCAGGTATTACCCGGAGCAGGTGCCTTTTCTAATTTGCATACAGGATGTGTGGTTGCTAGCAGGGTCCTGGCTGAACTATCAGAGGAAGAATCTGAGTGCGGTTGGGGAAGGGGAGGAGCTGATGCCCAGGACCCGCCTAGTTGGCCTCTCACAGCCCTGCTGGGCCCTCTGTGGAGTCTCTCCTTCCCTATCCAGGGCGACAGCAGAATCTAGGCTTCCTGGAGCTTTGGTTGTTGTCAAGGAGGAAATGTCCTCAGAGGCTCCTTTATTTATTTATTTTTGTGTGTGTGGTACCGGGGATTGAACCCAGGGGCATTCTACCTCCCAGCTACACCCCCAGCCCTATTTTTTATTCTTTATTTGGAAACCGGGTCTCACTAAGTTGCTGAGGGCCTCGCTAAGTAGCTGAGGCTGGCCGCGAACCCCGATCCTCCGGTCTCAGCCTCCCAAGTACTGGGATTACAAGTGCGCACCACCACACCCAGCTTTTATTTATTTATATATATATATTTTTTGTGGTACTGGGGATTGAACCCAGAGGCATTCTAACTTCAAGCTACACCCCCAGCTCGATTTTATTTCTTATTTGGAAACAGGGTCTTGCTAGGTTGATGCGAGTCTCACTACTTGCCAAGGCTGGCTTTGAATCTACAGTCCTCCTGTCTCAGCATCTCAAGTACTGGGATTACAGGCGTGCGCCACCATGCCAGGCTGCACCACCATTATTAAAACGATGTCATACAAACTTGCAATTGAGCAATGCAGATGAAACACCAGCTGCTCACAGCCCTCTTCTTAGGGTCCTACAACGCGTTCTGTCTACTGAGTGGGTGTGGACGATTCCAGACAGTGGCAGTATGGGGGCATCTCTCCCCAACAACATGCTCAGTGACCTCACCATGCGACCGGAAATCAGCCCCAGGGAGGAGCATTCTCACCCCTACAATGGACAAGTGCCCCATGCCAGAACTATTTTCTTTTCCTGAAGCACTGGGCCTGGGGCATCAGTCAGGGGTTTCTGCTGGGTCATCCCTCGCCCCTCTTCCACAGGCTCGGGAGCTGGCGCTGTCCTCAAAACCTGGGCTTGTGAGGAGCAGATCTCTCCCCTGACTAACTCAGGGCCTCTCTGCCCCAACAGGTGTGTCAGCCAAAACTGCCCCGATTTCAAATTCAGCCATTTTCTCAGGTGCTTGGATGGCAAGAGCCTCAGCCAGCCAGAGGATGGGGTCAGGTCAATAGAGCAGCCTGGTGGCAGCTCTCAGTGGTCCCGGGACAACAGCAGAGGCTCTGCGGCTGGTCTGAAGGGCGTCTTGGGTGTGTGTATTACTGGGGATGGAACCCAGGGGCATTCTATTTCTGAACTACACCTCCAGCCCTATTTTCTCTCTCTCTCTTTCTTTCTTTCTTTCCTTCTTTCTTTCTTCTTTCTTTCTTTCTTTCTCTTTCTTTCTTTCTTTCTTTCTTTCTTTCTCTTTATTGTGACACAATAAAGAGAAATTATTCTGGCACAACTTAGCAAGACCCAATCCTATTTTTTAGTTTGAAACAGGGTCTCACTAAGTTGCGTAGGGCCTCGCTAAATTGCTGAGGTTGGTCTCAAACCTGCCATCCTCTTGTCTCAGCCTCCCAGGTATTGGGATGATGGGCGTGCACCACCACACTTGGCTTTATATAACCCATTTTTACACAGTCGAAACACAGGCAAAATTTATCAACTAGGATCAAAGTCAGGGCAATCGTTACCTCCAAGAAAGAAACAAATCAGCACATCAGGATATATGAAAAGTCTATAAATTTTAAATAGGCAAAGGATCTTAATAGGCACTTCACCAGGGAATATGTCTCAATGGCTAAGAAGCAAATGAAGACATTGAACGTTATTATCACAAGGAAATGCTAACTCAGGCACTCCAGGGAGCGCACAGTGGAAGGCTGAGCTCAAGGGCACTGGGCACGGCAGTGCTGGGGGCGGGAAGCGCGCCGCCGTTGGAAAATGGTCTGGTGGTGTCACCAACAGCGTAGAGCATCCATGTAGGTTAGATTCCTGTGGACTCCTGCAGCTGCCATAAAAATTCCCACAGACTCGGTGGCTTTAAGGGACGCACATTTATTTTCTTCCGGGCTGGAGGTCAGAGTCCAAATGAGTTTGGAAGGGATTAAGATCAAGGGGTTGGCAGGGCTGGTTCTGTCTGAAGGCTGCAGGGAAAACCCATTTCCTGCCTCTTTTTTTTTTTTTTTTTGCATTACTGGGGATGGAGACCAGGGGCATTCTACCTCCAAGCAACACCCCCAGCCCTATTTTTTATTCTTTATTTTGAAACAGGGTCTCACTAAGTTGTGCAGGGCCTCACTAAGTAGCTGAGGCTGGCTGCAAACCCGCATTCTCCAGTCTCAGCCTCCCAAGTACTGGGATTACAAGCGTGTGCCACCACGCCCGGCTTCCTGCCTCTTTCAATGTGCAAAGGTGGCTACATCATGCCCATCTCTGCTTCCAAGACCCCATGACCTTCCCCCCGAGTCAGACCCCCCTGTCTCCACTGTGTCAGGCCCCGTGATAACACTGGACCTCTGAACAATCCAGGACCATCTTCTATCTCAGCACCCTCAGTCCAGCCCATCCACACAATCCCTCTTGCCTTATGAGGTTACATTCAGGTACACATGACTCACTGACAAGTAACAAGGAAGATGCAGTAGAAGGTCCAGACCCTAGCTGGGCGTGGTGGCGCACACTTGTAATCCCAGTACCTGGGAGGCTGAGATAGGAGGATCACAGGTTCGCGGCCAGCCTCAGCTACTTAGTGAGACCCTCTGCAACTTAGTGAGACCCTGTTTCAAAATAAAGAATAAAAAATAGGACTGAGGGTGTGGCTCAGAGATAGAATGCCCCTAGGTTCAATCCCCAGTACCACAAAGAAAAAAAAAAGAAGGTCCACACCCTAGAAGACAGAAGACAGTCCACAACCAACTGTCCAGGGATTGTGTAGACACAGCCCTATCCTTCCTCACTTCCACGGAGCACATCCGGCCCAGGGAATGTCTGACCCCAACTGTATCAGAGCAACTCACTGGGGTTAAATACCCCACAGTTAAACCCAAATATCACACCAGGAAGTGAGAGAAATCATGGCTGGTAAGGAGTGAAATACACCTAGCAATAATTTTAGGAGGTGAATTTGGAGCCAGGCATGGTGGCAGATGCTTGTCATGCCAGTCCTTGGGAGGCTGAGACAGGAGGATCGCAGGTTCGAGGACAGCCGCAGCAAGTAGTGAGACTCTTAGCAACCTAGCGAGACCCTGTTTCCAAATAAAAATAAAATGGGGCTGGGGGTGTAGCTCGGAGGTAGAACGCCCCTGAGTTCAATCCCCAGTACCACAATAAATAAATAAATAAATAAATAAATAAATAAATAAATAAATAAATGGTGAATTTGTGCAGTTGGTCAAGGAGCGGGAATAGAGCGGGCACGGCCCTGCTGGCTTCTCCATCAAGGGAGGTCATCCCCAACCCTGTCGCCAGGAGTGACTCTATGTTGAGCCTTGGCCCAGGCAGGAAAGACATGGGAAACCATTCCCTAAGGGCTTCCTAGTAAAGTTCATAAGCTTTCACCCCCAAAACCGATTCCAAAGCAACTCAGGGGACAGAGCAGGTGGAATAAATATGTCAGGGCTGAAAACACAGCCCAGAAACTGGGAAGATGGGAGATTGTGCTGCTGCTTTTGTGTTTAATTTTTGTAGCTGTTTCTGAACCTAAACAATAGTACAGGTGGAGAGAGAAGAAAGGAAAATTAGGGACTGTTTGTTTGTACTGCAATTTTTTTTTTGGTGTTATTCTTTTTGCTGAAAGGGCTCTTTCTCTC
This sequence comes from Glis glis, assembly GCA_004027185.1. Taxonomy (NCBI): domain Eukaryota; kingdom Metazoa; phylum Chordata; class Mammalia; order Rodentia; family Gliridae; genus Glis; species Glis glis. The sequence goes on along the minus strand of PVJS01033088.1, from coordinate 10,971 downwards.
CCAGAGGCTATCGAAGCTCTTAGAAACAACAACAAAGGAGGGAGGTGGAGGGAGAGGCTGAAATAATTGTGGAGGATTGAAATATGCTCTTGTCTCTACAACAAAACCAAGTGCCCTTTACCAAGGATGCACCCCACTGTGTCTGACAGACTGCTTCTTTCGTTCCTAGCCAGGGTGAAGGCACTGAGCCTGGGTCCCACAGCAGCCGAAAAGCTTCTGTTTCAAGACGTGGTGGCAGAAGTGGCCGAAAGGCTGATGTATTCCCAGTACTTAGGAGGCTGAGACAGGAGGATCGCAGGTTTGAGGACAGCCTCAGCAAGTAGTGAGACTCTTGTCAACCTAGTGAAACGCTGTTTCAAAATAAAATAAAATAAAATAGGGCTGGGGGTGTAGCTTGGACATAGAATGCCCCTGAGTTCAATCCCCAGCACCACAAAAAAAGAAAAGAAATTCCTAATTATATGATGTTGCAGCACACCAGTGTATGTTATAGATATCCGTCGCCCAATCTTGTCTCTGAACCTCTCAAAGTCATGGACCATGGGCTTTTGTGCCTGTGCTGAGCCTGGCACGTGGAGCCCTCTCAGCCATGGCAGGATGGCTCAGAGCCAGCAGCACCCGCTCAGAGGCCAGCGGCCAGGGATCTGGAACCATGGATAAGCTCCTTAGCATCCCCACATAAAACTACCACCACAGGCCGGGCATGGTAGCACACACTTGTAATCCCAGTACTTGGGAGGCGGAGACTGGAGGATCTGGGTTCGCGGCCAGCCTCAGCTACTTAGTGAGGCCCTCCACAACTTCGTGAGACCTGGTTTCAAAATAAAGGATAAAAAAAAATAGGGCCAGGGGTGTAGCTTGGAGGTAGAATGTCCCTGGGTTCAATCCCTGGTACCACACAAAAAAAAACTACCACCACAGTCAGGCATGGTGGCGCACGTTTGTCATCCCAGTACTTGGGAGGCTGAGTCAGGAGGATTGCAGGTTTGCAGCCAGCCTCAGCTACTTAGTGAGGCTCTCCGTAACTTAGTGAGACCATGTATCAAAATGAAGAATAAAAAGTCGGGCTGGAGGTAGCGCTCAGAGGTAGAATGCCCCTGGGTTCAATCCCCAGTACTATAAAAAAAACTACCACCACATGGTACCTCCTTCTTGATACACAGTGGTACTCGGAGGACCCCTTGCTGCCCTCCCCTGCTCTGTTGTGTCTTATGGCTCTCCCCTGCAGGGATCCCACGGGCTTCCACCGAGGTCCAGCCAGTGGTGGCCCTGCCTGGGTATTGGGGTGGGGAAAGTCAGGAGTTCTCTCCTCTCGGCTCTGGAAGGCACCTCCTGTGTTACTCCTGTCTTCTTCTTAGTTACACATCTGTCTCAACATCCCTTCCCTCATTGTCTCAGCCCCAGGGACTGCAGGGGCCCTCCTCCAGGACTCCTGCTCAGCAGGCACCCACTCCAGCTCTGCTAACTCAGCCTCCCTTCCTTTCCTCCAGCGCTAAGGGTTGCCGAGCTCCTGTTGGGTGGTCCTGGGGTCACCTGCTCCCTGCAGCTCGTTCCCAGTACCAACTTCACTCAGCTAAGCCACCTGCTGTTTTCCCGAATGGCAAATGGCTCCATAAAATGAAGTATTATTTTTAAATTAAGCGTGTTCAGATTCACAGACAGCATTTATGCAATAGAGTAATTATGGGTTTATGTATGTTTCCCCTCATTTGATTATGGTTTAAGAAAAGGAAAAATGTGCAGTAGAGCAGATACTGCTAGTTGGCCCCACCCAACACCCAGTCTTCTTTTCTATGTTAGTAAAAAGGATATTCAATTCCAGGAGAGTAAAACCGATCAGCTAAAAACACAGTACTAGCCGGGCGTGGTGGCGCACACTTGTAATCCCAGTACTTGGGAGGCTGAGACAGGAGGATCGCAGGTTCACGGCCAGCCTCAGCTATTTAGTGAGGCCCTCCGCAACTTAGTGAGACCCTGTTTCAAAAAAATAGGGCTGGGGGTGTAGCTCGGAGGTAGAATGCCCCTGGATTCAATCCCCAGTACCACCAAACAAAACAAAACACGGTACTCTCCAGTCTACTTCTTGCTGCCGGGGGTCACCATGTTACTTGCCACTGAATGAAATCCCCAATTGACAGGCACAGCATCAATATTAATTTTTGTCAACTGGTCCTGTTTGACCACCTTTATTGTTGGAGGCTTCAGCATCTCCCAGGGATACAAGATGTCTGACACAAGCTTCCGGTCCTGCGAGGGGCACCCAAGGTGCCCTGAATGTTCCCAGTGCACAGTCAGGATGGACAACAAATGTGTTTGTCATAATTGGTGGCCTTACACCCAAATTAGGTCCCAAGGTCCAACATAGGATTTAGTTGCCTGATTCAATATTCATAGCACCTCTTGAAAATATATTAAAAAAATCAAACCACTTTTAGTTGAAAAGGAACAGCCTGGAAATCCAAACCATAAAGACCTATTTTCTGTGACTGTTAGGCTTGCTCTGTTCCACATTTAACGTAGAAATGTCAGTCGATACCAAGCATTTCCCATGTTCTCAAAAGAAAGCCGTAATCAGGAACTGGGCATGGTGGCTCACTCCTGTAATCCCAGTACTTGGGAGGCTGAGACAGGAGAATCACAGGTTTGAAGCCAACCTCAGCAACTTAATGAGGCTCTCAGCAACTTAGTGAGACCCTGTTTCAAAAAAAAATAAAATCCAGGCATGGTGGCATACACCTGTAATCCCAGTACTTGGGACGCTGAGACAGGAGGATCACAGGTTCGAAGCCAGCCTCAGTGACTTCGTGAGGCTCTCAGTAACTTAAAAATACCCTGTTTCAAACAAACAAGCAAAAATTTAAAAAGGGTTGGGGGTATATCTCGAAGGTAGGATGCCTCTGGGTTCAATCCCCAGTATAACCAAGGTGGGGGGGATGGGAAAACTGCAGCCCAGGAGGAAACTCTCCAAACCCCAGCACACGGGGGCTGATCCTCAGGACTGTGGTCTCCCGACCCCACCTATACCTCCCCCGGTCCCAGGGCATCAACGCCACCGCCTGCAAGTGTTTATGGCCCACACGCCTTTAACAGCTGCCTCGGTAACCTTCCGAGGAGGGTGACCAGGGAGAGATCCCCTAGATCTAAAGAACAAGGTCTCAGAACAGAGCAGCGTCTCCACCCGCCCGCTGACAGCTAGAGGCGGGCTGAAGCCCCGTCCCCAGACGCCACCGCGGCCCCGCGGCCGCAGCGGAAGCGGGCGTGCGTTCCCCCGCCGCACTTTCGTCACGTTCCCGGCGGCTGCCGAAGAAATCGGAAACGAAAATATGTCCCCTGAACCCAGAAGTTGAGATTGTAGGAGCGCCTTTGAATGCAAAAGCAAGGGCCTGCATATTTTCTAGCGGCTCCAACGGCTCCGCCGCGTGGCGAATCTGCCGCTGCCCTGGCCGGAAGTGCGGCTCTCCTACCGGAAGTGGCGCTTCCTCCATTTTGTGGCCTGCTATGGCGGCGGTGCTGAGGTTGCGGCCAGGATGCGGCGCCTTTGACTGAGGGGGTAGGCCAGGCGAGGCATCGGGGACGTCGCGTGGCCCAGCAGAGGACCGGCCCGGACGCCGGGGACGCTGTCATGTACGGCGCGGGCGGGGGCCGCGCCAAACCGGAGAGGAAGGGCGGCGCGAAGGAGGAGGCCGGGCCCGGCGGTGCCGGCGGTGGGGGCAGCCGAGTGGAGCTGCTGGTTTTTGGCTATGCCTGCAAGCTGTTCCGGGACGACGAGCGGGCCCTGGCCCAGGAACAGGGACAGCACCTCATCCCCTGGATGGGGGACCACAAGATCCTCATCGACAGGTCGGTTCCACCCCCCACCCGTCGACCCTCCCCTCCCTCGCCCGCTTGATTTCGCCTGATGTTGACTTGATGGCCAGGACCACAAAAGGGGTTCGGTGGAGCTGCGGGGACCCGGGGCCTCCCCCGCCCCACGTGCCCCGGCGCTCGGGGGGAGGGGACGGTGAAACCCGCCCTAAGTCCCCGGCCGGAGCTGGCGCCGCGCCTGTCGCCGGAGGGATCGTCTCTGCTCCCGCAGCCCTCGACCCCTGGGCTGCCGCTGGCGACTCCGCGCGGTGGAAGCGGCCCAGGCCTCCTGCCCGCCTTTGCCCCTCCGCTCCCGGTGCGGGAGGCAGCCCGGGAGCGCGCTTTTGTTCCTCCGAAACGCCGCACGCTCGGGCTGTGCATAGAAGCCTCTTTGGGACCCCGTGAGCTAGCCTGAGCCTTTTCTGCCCGTCGCCCTCTTGGCCGGCAGGTCTTTTGACGCCCCAGCGAGCAGCCCCTCCCCGAGATTAATCCTACCGTTTGACAGACGTGAGGTGGTGGGTGAAGTTGGAGGCCGGTTTGCCAGCCGAGCGGACCCTGACCTTGCTCTTTAGGGGTAGCGTTCTTAGGGCTGGTTTCACTGTCTCCTAAAACCAAAGGGTGGAGCTGGGCTACCAATTTGTTTCTTTTCAAATCACACCCCCTTGAGGTTCAGGGATTGTGGGCGGCGGGGCCGGGATGGGGTACTTCCAAAGGTGTTTGATTTGAAAAGGATGGCATTACATGATGTAGGCTGTTTGCTCCCCCCCCTCCCCTCTCACTTTTTCAGTCCCTCTTTCCTTCCCCCTCCTCAATGGGTTTTGGGAAAAATTTTTTTTGCCGGTTGGGCAACACTACTTCTGGGGCCCGGACTGAAAGGCTAACCGTGACCAGCCATTAAGCTGTGGAATAGTCTCTCCAGTGAAGGAAGCCCACCATCTGAGAGGATTAAAACTGGATTCTGCAGAGCCCTGGAACATGACTGTAGGGATGACCTCTGAGCTGGCCACAATGGACACATTAATGACTAAATAGGCCTTTTCCATCCCTGACGTTTCTGCTTGGAGGTAGACCTAGGAAACAAGAACTGGAGAAGGGAGGGTTGCAGATCAGATCAACTCTGGGTCTGCTGGCTCCTGGCTCCGCTCAGATGTGCTGTGCCTTTGAACTGCGTTGACGTGGGATGACATTGCCCAAGTACGGGGCTTGCGTTCCAGAGTGCTGCCTGTGACATGTATTGTTAAAGTGTGGTGAGCTTCGCTGAAGTCTCAGCTCTTTATGCAGTTTTCGAATCACCCTGTACATGATTTGAGTTAGGTCTCCCAGAACTGGTGGGGAGCAAACACTACACATGTACATGTGTAATACTCTAAAATGATAGTTACATTTGTAAGTTAAGGAGGTTTACGTCAAAGTAAAACTAATTCTAAACTTTAATAAAATGCAATCACTTGGGTTCCCTGGAATTTGGGGCTTTTTTCCTGCCTTTTCCCCCGTCCCATTTGGTCTCCGTCACAAAAGTCAGCATTAGTAAACTAGGCAGACTTTTGTTTGTCACTCTCTATTTGTTTCTACAACCCCAAATCTGAGTGTTGTAAGTAAAAGTCACTACTCACTCATTTATTATCTGACGGTTATTCATTGACTGCATCTTCCTGAATCTTTTATTTTAAAAGCCTAGCAGAAAGTGCTGCTCTTATTCTCAAGTTGGTAAAGTACCCACGGGTCCGTGCAAGAGAAACATGGACGTGTCTTTATGTTATTTTCTGGGATATCGAGTTTGGAAGTTCTGAGATGTGTCTTGTAATGGTTTTGCCCTGTTGCCAGTGAACCTCCTTAAACCGCATGTATATGTCACATGTATATGTCACTGTGTATGTGTGTCTCTCTGCCACATAACCCAGCACTTATTTCCTCAGCCAAGTGGCTAGGGGCGAGCCTAGCCAAGATTTTACCTCCAATGGACGCACGTTTCTTTGATGAAGATCTCTCCTGAGAGTTCGGGACTAGCAGAAAGAAGCGAGGAAATTTCGACCGTTTGGTTCTTACGGATAGGTATTTATGTATTCAGTTTGTGTGAATGTAAGCTATGATATTTGACTTTTCAGAAAAAAAATGATTTTTTTGCAAGTGGCATTGAATGGTTGACCAAACCATATACGGTAAGAGCGGCTAGTGAGGTGGAGCCATTCATGCCTTAAAGGATTGTCTAACTTTAATTCTAAGTTTTATCATGCTATAGAACAGAGTTTACACTTTGTTAAGATAACTTGAGCTTAAAAGTAGGTGAGCTATGACTAGCCAAGTTAAATATAAATCTGAGAAGAGTTTTACATTTCTTTTAATACTTTACTTCGTTGTTTTAATTGGTAAGTATGTACCTAGAGTGCCACACACCACCAGCCCAGGCGGTGACTTCTGTCTGCTGACCAGCGTGTTCGCATTGCAGATACGATGGGCGTGGTCACCTGCATGACCTCTCTGCGTATGACGCTGAGTACGCCACGTGGAACCGAGACTACCAGCTGTCTGAAGAGGAGGCGCGGGTAGAGGCGCTGTGTGATGAAGAGAGGTATTTAGCCTTGCATACGGACTTGCTTGAGGAGGAGGCCAGGCAAGGTACTGCTCAAGAAAGACTTACTTCAGACACACCTTTGAAAATTTTAAGTATTTAAAAATTTACTCCCATTCATTTTTTTTATACTCACTCTTTCTGATATTATCTTGACAGTACCCAGTGGATTGGAAAAACAGGCGTCTTTGCGTTCTGAGAGGACCTCAGGATAGTTTATATATAGAGCCACAAAGAACTGTCCCAGCTTTTGAGGGCAGACTGGGATTTGAAAAAACAAAAACCAAACCAAACCAAACTCTTTAACTGTTCTTCTTTAACAGTATCGTATGAATTACATTGATGTTCTTGTCTTTGCCTTAACCATCTTTAATGCAGTTCTTAATCCCAACATTTCCTCAGCAGGAAGAAATTTTCACAAAAGATGTGTGTTCTGCTGTCTGTGGGTAACATGTACGGGCAAAAGTGCATATTGATAGATAGATAGAAAGTGTGCATTTTTAGAAACGTTTTTGCCTCAAAAAGAGGTTGAAAAAAGAGTGTTGTATGCTTTACTGGTAGCTATAACTTTAGAAATATATAAATTTTTTCTCAGTAAACTTCCATTTTTTCTAACAAAATTCTCATTTTTATTCAAGAGGAAGAATATAAGAGATTGAGTGAAGCCCTGGCAGAGGACGGGAACTACAGTGCCGTGGGCTTCACCTACGGCAGTGACTATTACGACCCGTCAGAGCCAACAGAGGAGGAGGAGCCTTCGAAGCAGAGAGGTGGGCGCTGACTCCTGCCTGTGACTGTAGTGCGGCTCGTGTGGGGAAACGAAGCTAGAAACTAGAAAATGAAAGAACAGAGCCGAGTTAAGGGCATTAACACTTCCCACGTTGACTTTGGAACCCAACTGTCCCTCAGAGGTTTTAAAGTGCGGGGCTCTTCTTGCAGGTCCAAGAAGTGCACCATCTTGCCAGGCATGATGGTGCACCTGTAATCCCAGCTGCTGGGGACGCTGAGGCTGGAGGGTCACAAATTTGAGGCCAGGCTGGACAACTTAGCAAGACTCTGTCTTAAAAAATAAAAAAAAAAAGGAAGGAAACAAAAGAATAAATAAACACCCATTTATTTTTCCAGAATAAGTTATCCTCTATAGGATTCTGGATAGTTCTGATTTTATTGTCTTGTCCCTGGACCATGTACATTATTTATGCTTTAAATCCATAGCTTTATTTTTTTCTTGTTGTGGTACTAGGAGTTGAACCCTGGGTTCTTCTACCACTGAACTACATCCCCAGACCTTTTTCCTTTTTAATTCTGAGACAGGGTCTCACTAAGTAGCTGAGGCTGGCCGCGAACCTGCGATCCTCCAGTCTCAGCATCCCAATCCCTTGGGATTACAAGCATACGCCACCACATCCGGCTTCATTTTGTATTTTGAAACAGGCTCTCACTAAGTTGCTAAGGCTGGTCTCAAACCTGCAATCCACCTGTCTCAGCCTCCCAAGTACTGTATCACAGGCGTGTGCCACCACCCCCGGCTACAGCTTGACATTTCATGCTTAACTTGCACTGATATAAATAAAATACCTTTTGCCTGACAATCAAATTCAGTTTCAAATTTTTTATTTTTAGTACTGGGGATTAAACCCAGGTCACTCTACCACTGAGTAACATTTCAGCCCTTGTTTTGTTTTGAGACAGGGTCTTACAGAGTTTTCCAGGCTGGCCTTGGACCTGCAATCCTCCTGCCTCAGCCTCCCCAGTAGCTGGGACTACGGGCATGCCCTATCAAACCCAGCTTATCACATTACTGTAAAATTAAATTAATGTTTTTGTTTTCCTGAATTATCAACATGTCTGAAGATACCTTGATTTTCAGAATTGATGTTTTTTAGCATTTTTTAGTGTTTAAAGCCTTACGATGCAGCGGAAGGCATTGTGAGCCCCTGTTCCTGCCAGCCTCGCTCCTCCTCTCTCCTTCCTTGCAGCACTGTGCTCAGTACCGTGCCATAACTTTTCATCATTATACAGCCGTATTTTAATCAGAAAGGGCTATTTGAATCTGATTGGTTTTTATTTTGTGCTACTAAAACTATTTTTCTGTAAATTGAGGCACATTAAGAGTAGAACAAGCCGGGCGTGGTGGCGCATGCTTGTAATCCCAATACTTGGGAGGCTGAGACGGGAGGATCCCGGTTCACGACCAGCCTCAGCTACTTAGTGAGGCCTCCGCAACTTTGTGAGACCCTGTTTCAAAATAAAGAAAAAAGAGGGCTGGGGGTGTAGCTCGGAGGTAGAATGTCCCTGGGTTCAATCCCCGGTACCGCCAAAAAAAAAGAGGAGAACAAATCCATTTAACCCATCCATTCCAAACAGCTCTTTCAGTTGGAATGCCTTTAGTTCTTGTGAGCAACTTAACATTAAGAAAGACTACTTGAAGCCGGGCGTGGTGGCGCACGCTTGTAATCCCAGTACTTTGGGAGGTGGAGACCGGAGGATCCGGGTTCGCGGTCACCCTCAGTTCTTGCTCTCTCTCTCCTCTCTCCCTGTCTCTCTCTCTCTACTTAGTGAGGCCCTCCGCAACTTCGTGAGACCCGGTTTCAAAATAAAGCATAAAAAATAGGGCCGGGGGCGTAGCGCGGAGGTAGAACGCCCCTGCGTTCAATCCCCGGTACCGCAAAAAAAAAAAAAGAAAGAAAGACTACTTGAATATACTTGAATAGACAGAGTTTTCATCACTCATGTTGCTTTAGGAAAATATAGTAAAAATTGTGTTTTTAAGCACATACCCCTGGCCTCGTTCCCAAAGAGGTTTTGAAAAAGCTTAAGTTGTTACTTGGCATTCTGCCAGTAGAAAATCTGCAAACAGTGTTTCCAGTACCTTCCAGTTCCACTCTGTCGTCTGGTCGCTGGGGCTGAACAGCATGGTTGCTCATTACAGGAAGTCATTGGGCACTGGGAGTCTCTGCCCTCCCACTCACCTGTTTTTAGCAGAGAACAGGACACACATACATGGAAACAGGCAGGACTCTGTTCAGCACCTCTTCCTTGAGGATTTGCAATCAACTTGTATCATCAAACAAGAATACCGAAGTTTTTGGGTGCAACGAAACCTGCCCCAAACTCCCTGTGTATAAGAATTTATTTCAGAGCCGGGCGTGGTGGCGCATGCTTGTAATCCCAGTACTTGGGAGGTGGAGACCGGAGGACTCCCGGTTCACAGCCAGCCTCAGCTACTTAGTGAGGCCTTCTGCAACTTCGTGAGACCCGGTTTCAAAATAAAGGATAAAAAATAGGGCCGGGGGTGTAGCTCGGAGGTAGAATGCCCCTGGGTTCAATCCCCAGTACCGCAAAAAAAAAAAAGGAATTTATTTCTTTAATGTCATTGTTTTTGGAATAAAAACCTAAATAGAAGTGGAAGTCTTCTAAAATGTTGCTTTTTAAAGTGTTGTGCTGATTTCTATACATTTTGCTGTGCCCTTTTAAATTGGTAATCATCTGAGGACCTTAGAATTCAGAGTGCTGTAAAGCCGGGCGTGTTGGCGCATGCTTGTAATCCCAGTACTTGGGAGGCGGAGACCGGAGGATCCAGGTTCGCGGCCAGCCTCAGCTACTTAGTGAGGCCCTCCGCAACTTCGTGAAACCCGGTTTCAAAATAAAGGATAAAAAATAGGGCCGGGGGTGTAGCGTGGAGGTAGAACGCCCCTGGGTTCAATCCCTGGTACCGCAAAAAAAAAAAAAAAAAAGAATTCAGAGTGCTGTAATTATGTGGGACCTTGTCTAGCACAAACAGACAAAGGTTTAGTAAACTAACCATTATGAATACATTGGAATTGAAAAAATACATTTGATTATTGTGGAAGAGGTGGTTTGCGTGGATGAAGAAGTCTTGATGTGTGTGTGTTAATGAGGATGGACCCAGGGGCACTCTGCCTCTGAGCTGCACCCCCAGCCCTACTTCATTTTTTATTTTGAAACAGGGTCTTGCTAAGTTGCTGAGGGTCTTGCTCATTTGCTGGGGCTGGCCTCAAACCTGTGATCCTCCTGCCTCAGCCTCCCAAGTACTGGGGTTACCGGTGTGCTGCCACCACTCCCAGCTAGGTCTTGACTTTGTGTGTATGTGTGTGTGGTAGCAGGGATTGAGCCCAGAGGCATTCTACCTCCGAGCTACACCCCCAGCCCTTTTTATTTTTTGTTTTGGAACAGGGTCTTGCCAGGTTGCTGAGAGTCTCGCTATATTACTGAGACTGTTCTCGAACCTGCGATCCTCTTGTCTCAGCCTCCCAAGTGCTGGGATGACGTGTGTGCGCCACCACACCCAGCTATTGACTGTTTTTGGAAGTGTTTTTAGAGATAATGACAGAACCCGGGCGTGGTGGCACACGTTTGTAATCCCAGTACTTTGGGAGGCGGAGACCAGAGGATCCAGGTTTGCGGCCAGCCTCAGCTCTCTCTCTCTCTCTCTCTCTCTCTTCCTGTCTCTCTTCTCTACTTTAGTGGGGCCCTCCGCAACTTCGTGAGACCCGGTTTCAAAATAAAGTATAAAAAATAGGGCCGGGGGTGTAGCG
>PVJS01033087.1:0-22378 GCA_004027185.1 Glis glis | reverse complement strand
CTCCTCCTCCTCTCCTTCTCTTCCTTCTTCCTCTTTTGGAAACACTGGGGATTCAACCCAGGGGTATTCTACCTCTGAGCTACACCCTCAGCCATTTTTATTTTGAAACAAGGTCTTGCTAAGTTTCTGAGGCTGGCCTTGGACCTTCAGGCCTCCTGTGTCAGACTCCCAGGTATTGATTGGGATTACAGGTGTGTGCCACCAAGCCTGGCTCCTGTCCAAATTTTTCAAAAGGCATGCACCTGCAAACCATGTGATAAGGGCAGTAGCAATTACTATAGGCATTGTGCCCCAAATTAACATAGTCTTCTTGTACTAAATTATATTAGGCATTTCTAGGCAACATTCCTTTTTTTTTTCCTTAGAGCAACCCAACAAAATCCACGTTATTCCTGTTTTATAGAACTGGAAACTAGGCATTGGCTGCCAGGCTCCAGAGCCCAGGCTTCACTGAAATTAACTGTCTTCTCTGTCATTTCCCTGACAGGCCCTGTATTTTAAGGACAGTCGCCTTCTTGACTGCTTTCACAAGGAAATGCAATTTAGTTTTAGGCATCTCCAGCTGTAAGAAAGTTCTTCCTCATTCTGAAAAATAGAGAAAGCTTTGCACACAGCGATGCTTGTCACAGCGCCCAAAAGTATGTGGATGGTCAAAGAGACTCATGCACATTCACCAAATGGACTGTTACACAATTATGTAAATTGCACTGATGAAGATTTTAACAATAGAAAGAGCAAATTTTATAATGTAAATTCATTACGGCATGACGTCCTTTATTTAACCACGTGAAAAGTGCATAGAGAAAGAACTTGAAGGAAATATACTAAGACAATACTATTATCAATTTATCTCAGGACTGATGTTGCCTTGTATTTCTTCTTTGTGCTTTTTCTGTGCTTCTCAAATTCTCTATAATCAATGCCAATGCGATTAAAATTTGAAAAACAAAATATGTTATTTCTGTAATAAATTTGTGCTGAGAACCTACTGTGTTAGGTAGGCACTGACGGTTCTTGACACTGGCAGTAAGTGACACAGTGTCCTTGCCTTCATTTTGCTTATATTCTATAACTCTGTGTGTGTGTGTGTGTGTATGTGTGTGTGTGTGTGTGTGTGTGTGTGTGTGTGTGTGTGTGTTTATGAGGATTGATCCTAGGGGTACTCTGCCTCTGAGCTACACCCCTAGTCCTATATTATTATTTTTTGTTTTGAAAAAGGGCCTAAGATGTTGAGACTGGCCTTGAACCTGTGATCTTCCTGTCTCAGCCTCCCAAGTTCTGGGATTATAGGTATGTGCCACCATGCCAGCTTATAACTGTCATTTTAATGAAATCTCTTTTCGTTATTTAGGCATCCAGGTTAAGCTAAGAGGCACTATTGAACCCACAGGCAACCATAACTTTCTTTTTAAAATGGACTCTTAAATCTATCTCGTTCTTGGAATGTCAAATTTTTTATTGGATAGGTTCAGTTTCTTGAGATCTTTTTTAGTTTGGGTGTTTTAATTCTGGCAAAGTGTCCCCTCTAGCTTTGAGACATTTGTAAATGATTCCAGCAAGTTTTCTCTGGTTTCATTTAGGCCAAGATTAGAGACACTGATAGAACAGTATCAGTACTGGTGGAGCATGGAGCTTTAGGGTCTACTTCCAAGCCCCTTGTTCAAGTTCCTGATACTTGAACTCGGTGTGACTGTTGAAACAGCAGCTTTGTTTACTGTATACATCTCCTATGGAGTTGTGAGGGAATTCTCTGAAAGCCTTATTGGTTGTAAAATAGATTATATTTTATACAATTCTTCTATTAAACCAGTGTAGCAACTCTATCCAAGAAGGAGATGAGACCAGGCTGGCATATCCTGTTCTTAACCATACCACCGCCACCTGCGTGTAAAGTGGTTTCTGAATTCCTACAAACCATCTGGTAAGTAATTCCTTATAGCATGTCCCTGGTGAATAATATCAAGTTCATTTGGCTATGAGTTGGGAATTTGCTTTCCTATAAATTAGAACAATATTTTCCCATAATAATGTTCTTGCTGGGCTGAATGGAGAATCACAAATACCTTGATAGGTGGTCCTTGAAATGGAAAATAGTCTCTAATCCCGACCAGCCTGACGACCAGAGATGTGTCTTGGCCTTCTTGCTGTTGTCCTAAAGGCCCTCCGAGAGAGGTGAGCTCTGTTAATTAAACACTCTTCATCTAAAACAAGGCTTGCCAACCCAGGGAGATTTCAGAAGGACCATAAATGTGAATTTTATTTTGCATTTAAAAAGCCACGCTTTACACAATTGACATGTTGGAGAAAAGATTGATAGGGGGACTTCTTAAGAACAGGAGAGGGGCTGGTAATTTGCATATTAATTTATGTACCCAAAATGAATGCAGACAGCCATAAAATGCACTTGTAATAATTATACCACCATTGAACTGTGGGCTTTTAATTAAATGGAATGTTTTTATCTTGTGTTTTTCACGTTAACCACGTTGCTATGGATGTCAAGCTGTTCTTGCAAATCAAAGCACTGGAGATGCCTGATCCTGGGCTTTCATGCTCCGGCCCTGCGTGGCCCACGTTCCAGGGGTGCGGCAGCTGGGTCTCGGTGCCGTGGGCCGGCTCCGGGCACTTCATCTTTGTGCCTGCTTATAAAGAGAATGGTGGAGATTCAACTCGCTCACAGTGGCCCGGGACAGGCAAGACAAACCCTGGCTTGAGAAATGAGAAAGGAACGAGGCGTGTAACCTGTGAGCCTTTTACATAAACCAGAAAACGAAGCCCTGGGTGTTCTTCTTGAGTTTGCATTATTTGTCGGCGCCGGTTATTTTGATCCCCGTCTACACGGTGGGCGAGTTGGTGTTCAAGACAGAAGCTGCGTATACAAATGATCATTTTCACACGTTTCAATGGGGCCACCAGAATGCTGTCCCTGTGTCCCCACTTGTGCTTCTTCTAAAGAGCTGCTAAGTGGGGCCACTTTGACGGATGTAAGCGATGGCCATTATGTGTGGACGGCCAGGGCTGGGCTTGCTGAACCTCTTGTTTTTTTATGTGAGTTTTGCGGTCTTTGTGGCAGCCGCAGAGGCTGGGCAGGTCCGAGCCAATGCCGACCGGCTCTGCTTCCAGGAGGGCTCGAAGGCACTAGAGTCGGGGTTGGAGATGTCTGTGTTTTGATATGAAGTGAGTAAAACGCAGGCACTGGTCGTGTGTCTGAGGAAATTAAGTGGGAGGGTGACATCGGATCCATGCAAGGCATTATTGGTTGCTATGACATTTGCCACAACTTGCAGCCCAGGGACTTTTTGCAAGGTTTCTGCATGAGGTGGGCCCCTAAGTTTCAAGTAAAAAAATGACTTAGGCAAAAGTCATTTTTGCTTAAGACACGGGGGGATTTAAACTGGGTGTGGTGGCACATGCCTGTAATCCCAGTACTGTAGAGGCTGAGACAGGAGGATCGCAGGTTTGAGGCCAGCCTCAGCAACTTAGCAAGACCCTGTTTCAAAATAAAAAAAAAATAAAAAGGGCTAGGAATGTAGCTTGGAGGTAGAATGGCCCAGGGCTCAATCCCCAGTACCACAAAAAAGGGGGGGGGATTTATTATAGGGACACAGGTAGGTAAGTTTCATAAGACTCAGGACAGGGATAGGTTGGGATTCAGCCATAATGATTGCAGGAATTGGGAATTTCTTTGCAAACATCCAGGGATTGTTCTGCCCATTTCTTGATTTCTGCTCCTCCATGTTGCTTGAGCTATGTTCTTTTTTTGTTGTTATTCTTTTTTTAATGCTTATTGGTGCATTGTAATTATATATCATAGTGAGATTCAAAGTGATATATCATATATGCACACAACATCTATAGGTGTGTGTCCTTCCCACTCCCTCCAGCCCTGTACATGATAGTGAGATTCATAGTGATATATTCATATACACATAAAACATTGTTTATTCTGTCTCTTTCCTCCAGCCTCCCTTTTCTCTCCTCTCCCCCTCCCCCAATCCCTTTCCACTACTCTACTAGTCTCTCTCCTCATTTTCATGAGGTCAGTAGCCAAGTTATGGAACCAGCCTAGGTGCCCTTCAACAGATGAATGGATTAAGAAAACGTGCTATATACACACAATGGGATTTTACTCAGCCATAAAGAAGAGTTTCTTTCTTTTCTCTTGGCGGACTGGCTTTCTCTGCTGCTCTGCCCAGAGGGTAGGCAGAGCCGAGACCACCGAGACCCCCCCAGGGACTGATTCAGCCTCAAAGTCTCTCTCGGTCACTCTTTTGCTTTCAATTCCAAATTTCCAAGGAAGGAACCCTGGCCCAGCCTAGATCTGTTGCCTAACCCTGGTCCCTCAAGGGTGGGGTAGTGTGTGTGTGTGTGTGTGTGTGTGTGTGTGTGAGAGAGAGAGAGAGAGAGAGAGAGAGAGAACCCAGTCCTATTAGTCAACCTAGCCTGATATGACTGTGGATCGGTGGGGACAGTTGCATCACCCCAGGCACCTTCATTTCCATGCCTCTTCCTCTTTCCAGTGTGACATGACCGACTTCATGTAGAAATGTCCCTAATCAGGCAGAAGGTCATGGGAACCAGGATGGTGCTGCTTCTAAATACATCATGAGCTCTTCTCCTAAGTCACTTGGGACAGCGAGAGTGTGACCCGAGCCTGGCACACAGAGTCGACAGGCTGGGAGGGAACAAAAGGGGCAGTGATCTCTCAGGCTGAGTCAGAGATGCTTCTGGGAGCTAGATCAGTGCCAACACACGCTCACCCCTACAGCAATGAAGGAGTCTGAAAGGACCCTGAAGGTGTCACAATGAAGCCATCTGCATCAAGTCTATCTGATCGTAGCTGTCATAAACATTTTGAAAGCAGGGTGCTCGGTTTGGCTGTGGTTTGTCCCCCAAGGCTTCATGTGTGCGAAGCTTGGTTGAGGTCATGGAACCTTTAAGAGGTGGGGCCTAGTGGGAGGTGGGGGTGTGTCCTCAGAAGGGATTAAGGACTTAATAGAACTCCAGTCAGTCCCCTTGAGAGTGAGTTGTTATAAAAGACCATGACTGGCTCCTCCGGGTCTTACCATGTGACCTCTCCCTCCTGCACACGCTCCTGCCACGAAGCCATCCGCCATGAGATGACGCAGATGGGGACACTTGCAGAGCCACCGCTGTTTGGATGTTTAACCTCTAAAACGGAGAGCTAAATAAACCTCATTTCTTTACAAATTACCCAGCCTCAGGTATTTTGATGTAGCAAAAGAAAATGGAATAATACACAGGGACACTCATTTAGCTACCACTCTCTGCACTCTCCTAGATTCTAGCTTCTACTTCGTCCAATTTTGTTTATTCTTTCTTTCTTTTTTTATTTTTTTAGTGGTACTGGGGAATGAACCCAGGGGCATTCTACCTCCAAGACATACCCCCAGCCCTATTTTTTATTCTTTATTTTGAAACAGGGTCTCTCTAAGTTGCGGAGGGCCTCGCTAAGTAGCCGAGGCTGGCTGCGAACCCAGATCCTCCTGTCTCAGCCCCCCAAGTACTGGGATTACAAGCGTAAGCCACCACACCCAGCTACTTCATCCTATTATTTTAACCTCTTTCCTTCTTTTCTCAGCATCTGAGTCACGAAGTCCCATATTCTATAGTTTTCACACCATATTTTCCTGTGGTTCTCAAAAGATGCAAACATTTTTTAACTGCAAAATTAAAACCTGAAGAAGGGAAAAGCTGCAACTGTGAAGTTTTAATTATTGCTATTATGACATGAATTATCAGGGAATTGATCAAAACATAAAGTTCTGTGTAAACCAAGAAACAAAATAAAATAAGCAGCCACGATCATGCCAGGATTCATCAAGGAACTTGGGGTTATTGCCACCTCCATTGTTATACATCTTTTCATTTTTATTTTGTGTGTGTGTGGCACTGGGGATTGAGCCCAGGGGCATTCTACCCTCAAGTTACACCTGCAGCCTTTTATTTTTTTGTTTGGAAACAGGGTCTTGCTAGGTTGCTGAAAGTCTCACTACATTGTTGAGGCTGTTTTTGAACCTGAAATCCTCCCGTTTCAGCCTTCCAAGTACTGAGATTACAGGCGTGCACCACCACGCCCAGCTGTTTGTTATACGTCTTGAGTGACATAATCATGGGAGATGCAGAGGAAACACAGAAAGCAAGGGGCTGATCACATGATTTGCTCTGTTGCCACCTGTGTCCGGCTTCCCCTCTGTGTCCCAGCCCCATAGCTTTTCTGTAATGTCACAGTCTACTGCGTGTTAACAACACGCGGACTTGTGTCTTAGGTTCCTCAGTAGATTGTAAGGCCTTAAAGGCAGGTGCTTGTCAAGTGATACCATTTGTAACTATGCAATCGGCGCCGGCTTTTCCCTCCTCTCTCCTCTATTCAGACTGTGCCGGTGCCTCTGAGGGAGCCTATTGCACAATACCTTCTTCTCCATCCACATTTTCAATTGGCTGGAAAATAAGATGAGGCAGCACTGGGAAGATTGACGTCCTCCTGGCCAGTGACGAAGGCTGGGCTGCAGGACTGGGAGGTGGAGGTGAACGCGTGAGCCTAAGCGGGCACACGGCCTTCCTTTCTCCTTAGTGGACTTTGCGAAAGGGCTCTGGGAGCGTTTCAGGGTCCCCAGGTGTCCACCCTAAGCCAGATGGCTGTTTCCCCTGGTCCAGGTGGAGAAGAAGGGGAGAGGGGCAGACCCCACTGTTGCTGCAGAGAATCTCTGATTATTTAGCTTTCACAATGGAGATTTGAACCAAACCAACCAGGTACGCCATTCCACCTGGGTGAGGAGGAGGAGTTAGTAGTGTGTGTGTGTGTGTGTGTGTGTGTGTGTGTGTGTGTGTGTGTAAAGCCTGGAGTGGTTTTCTTTTTTTGGGGGGGAGGGAGGTACTGGGGATTGAACCCAGGGGCATTCTACCTCTGAGCTACACCCCAACCTTTATTTATTTATTTATTTATTTATTTATTTTTGAAACAGGGTCTTGCTAAGTTGCTGAGGATCACACTAGGTTGCTGTCGGTCTCACTAAGTTGCTGAGGCTGCCCTCAAACCTACAATCCTCCATCTTGGCCTCCCAAGTACTGGGATTCCAGGCATACACTATCATGCCCAGCTACCCCAGGAGTGTTTTGGGTGCAGTTTCCTCATGGAACCCAGAAGCAGGAGAACACACGTCCCCACAGACTGTGAGAACCCAAGCCATACCATTAATTAGCATGTACAGCCCGCGCAGGCCGCAGTGCCTGGCACTCAGGGAGTGCCCAATGAGCAGTGTGGAAAGGATGGAGAAACCCTCACAATCTCGCCCTGGAAAGGTAGCAGGGCACCCCATAAAGAGGCATCGGATCCGTGAATGCCTGTGTGCTTTAAGCCATGGCTCGACCCTGAAGAGAATTGTCAAGGCTATGCATACTAACAATGATAATAATTGTATTACGGCCATATTCTACATTCTTTCACAACTCTCAAGAATGATGGCCCAACAGAGCTTTGAACTCAGGACGAGGGATGTGGATTTGGGTCTTTAGCCCTCTGATTTAGAGACTGTGGCAAGAGCTGGCCTGTCGTGAGGTCTGTGTGGGTCTGGGCGGAGACTGGCCAGTGATGGAGGGAGCGAGTGCTGCGGAGATAGGTGGCGTGGGAGTCAGCCACAGCAGAAGGGCCGGGTGGGCTCGCTCCCCTCCCCCCCAGTTAGTTCCCAAATCCTAATTAACCACACTCAGCCTTGCCAGCCAATGGCCGCTGTCACGAACACTGATGATAGGAGATAATTAGCTTTGGCTCCAAGTGCCCAGAGTGGATTCTATAGTTCTCTTGAATAGGAGGGGGGATTTGATACAATTAATTAGCATTAATTTGGTGCCTGAAGGTGTGATTAAAGACCATTTCAGTTTTTAATGAAGCTTATTGAAAAGACAAAGCCTTCTCTCTTTCGAGCATTTCAGTGTACCAGTTAAGCTTCTTCATTTCGAAAAGCTGCCTGCACCCGCACGCACACATGTGCTGGCGATGTTTCTAGAAATGTCAATTGTGGCAGATCACACCCTCTTCCTTTCTCAGACCCTGAGAAAGGGTACAAACATCTCTGGTGGTTAAATGAGATAATACAGCTGACCACTGGGATGCACAGTGCAGGCCACACAGGAAGCCACCTTTCCAAGTAGCCCAGGCAGGTTTTGTTTTAATGTGTCCCAGGGAACCTGAGTGACCAGGTGTCCCAAACACTCCTGAAAGGGAGGCACGGGGGCTGGGGGTTGTAGCTCAGTGGTAGAGCACTTGCCAAGCATGTGTGTGGCCATGGGTTCGATTCCCAGCACTGCAAACAAGTAACTTACACGGTAAAAGAGAGGCACCACCCCAGAGACCCACTCCAAGCTCAGATTATCTTGTAGCATCATCATGGAAGAGCAGCTAGGGAGCAATTTTTATTATTATTATTTTGTTGTGCATGGTACTTGGGATTGAACCCAGGGTCATTCTACCTCTGAGCTACATCTCCAGCCCTATTTTTATTTTTATTTTTTTTTTTTGCGGTACTGGAGATCAAACCCAGGGGCATCCTACCTCCTAGCTACATCCCCAGCCCTATTTTTTATTCTTTATTTTGAAACAGGGTCTCACTAAGTCACAGAGGGCCTCACTAAGTAGCTGAGGCTGGCTGCGAACCTGGATCCTCCTGTCTCAGCCTCCCAAGTACAGGGATTACAGGCATGCACCACCATGCCTGGCTGCTAGGGAGCAATTAAATGCAGCTTGGGTTCAGTTTTTCTGCATGTGCGGTTGATCCTGAACTGCTTCCTATTTGCTTGTGAGTCCTGGCAGGTGTCTGAGAGCCAGGGATGCTTGGGCCTGAGGTGACGGTCCTGCTGAGGGGACGGTCCTGATGGTAAGGCAGTTTCCTGTTCTTCCTCGTCTTACCAACTATGTCTACAACAAGATGTTGCTGGTTGGATTGTGTTCCTCTAAAACATATGCTGAAGTCCTAACCCCCAGTGTGTCAGAAGGTGGTCCTATCCGGAAATAGGATGGTTTCAGGTGTAATTGGTTATGATGAGATCATTCTGGGATGGGGTGGGTCCTGATCCAATCTGACTGGTGTCCTTATAAGAAGATGGCCACAGGAAGACAGGGCCAAGGTCAGGGGATGAAATGAAGCAGCCTCAAGCCAAGGAACGCTAAGGATTGTAGGGCACCACCGGAAGCTAAGAGGAGGCAAGGAAGGATCCCAAATCTTAGAGGGAGCTTGACCCGCTGACTGCGTGGTTTCTGACTTCCAGCCCCTGAAGTTGTACGAGGATGAATTCCCATTGCTGTAAGCCACCTGGCGTGTGGCCCTTGGCTATGGCAGCCCCAGGAAAGGAACAGAGAAGCCCCCAGCCCTGAAAAGACACCTCTGCAGCTTTCTCCTTGAGGATCTGACTAATTTAGACTGGGATCCTCAGAAGCGCAGGGAAGAGGCTGCAGCGTCTCTTTCAGGGCGGAGGGCTTCTACATCAGTCTGCCAAGGCTGTCAGAACAAAGTACCAAAGACAAGGAGGTGCCTGCAATACAATTTTGTTTTCTCCTGTTTCTGGAGGCTGGGAGTCCAAGACGAAGGCAGGAAAAGGGTTGGGTTTTCTTCCGAGGCTTCTTTCCTTGTCTTGGAGATGGTCACCTTCTTCTTATGGGGTCATCCCTCTCTGAGTGTCTGAGTCCCCGTCTCTTCTTCTTAAAAGGATGCCAGTTCTTTTGGACTAGAGTCCATCCATATGACCTATTTTTACCTTAATTACCTGTTTAAAGTCACATTCTGTGGTACTTGGACTTAAGACTTCTACATATAAATGGGGGGGGGATAATTCAGCCCACAAGGATGGACTAGGATGGTGTGATGGTTTGGATTTGAATATCACCCTAGACCTCACAGAGACAAGGCAGCCATGTTGGAGGCAGGGCTTGGCTGCTGAGGAGGGCTCCCTGGGGGTGTTGGCTTTGGGGATTATGCATGGGTCCATGGGACTCTCTCTTGCAGGTTCTCTTTTGCGTCCAGCCTCCATGATGTGAGAGCAGAGCCCTTGCATGCTCTCTCTCTTTCTCTGCTCCCCATGCCACGCCCTGAACTCCATAGACTTCACCTGGCCTAACATGGGCTGAAGCCCTAAAATCTCCAGAACTGTAAGCAAATAACTCTCCTTTAAGTTGTTGTCGTCAGGTTTTTTGGGTTACAACAGTGAAAACGCTGACAAAACGCATGGAATCCTTCAGGGGGTGGACTGTGCTTCACGTATTTTAGTACCTCCAGAGCCCATGGTAGAACCTAGTCCAAAGTTATCACTCAAAACTTCTGTTAAACAAACGTGCTACCATTCTTGAGGGAAAAACAAAAGGGAAGGGTTTTTGCTTCTGTGCTTGCTATACATAGACCTCAGTCCCCAACTGATATCCGGATTCCATGGTGAAAATGTGCATACGGGAAGAGAAGGATAAACAGGGAAGAGAGACAGACGTGCCAGATGGGAAAAGGTATGCGGGCGCAGAACAATGCTAGGGATGCCAGATGGCTCTTTGTTGTTGTTCTTGGTGTCATTCTCTTAACTGTATTAAAGTTGCAAAGTGGAAATATGCCCATGTATGTATTATGGTTCTTGTTTCATAATCAAGACCACGAGGTGATAGAAAACAAAGGGAGAAGACATGGCCCCTCCTGGGAGTTGCTGTCTTTCTCTGTTGTCTTTAAGTGGCCCCAGCTGTGCTACATTATTCAAAGCTGGGCTTCAGCACACCTCTCTTGCTTTCTTTTGCCCACCCTGTTGCTGGCTATCCCACTCTATCCAGCTGTACCGAGTTGTTGGACCAATCTGCCACCCTCTATCTCACTCTTACAACAGCAAACTTCTTACAAATTTGAATTCATTTTCCCCTAAAGAGATAAGACATAGGTGCAGATATGTTTGACTTAATTTATGAAAATATGTTGATGCCTAGGTGAGAGGAGCGAATCCTTTATTCTTTCCACTTTTTTCTTTCACACATGTGTGCATACTAAGAGCCTACTAGGTGTCAGATGGGGAGTTAGGCTATGTATGTCTAAAAGATTTGCCCTTCTTCTAGCATTGACCAACTCTTTCTTTTACTTGGTTTTCTTCCGCCCTGAAAGCAAGCCTTTGTAGACTCTAAGTCAATGCTTCTCAGACTTTCTGTAAATAAGATTCACCCTGGTTGTTTATGAAAAAGGCAGATTCCTAGTCTAAGTCAGTGGTCTGGTGTAGAACCTAGAATCTGAATTTTTAACAAATATTACAGGAGAGTTCCTTACAGGTAGTCCATGGATGAATGCCCTTTGAGAAACACTCCTCTGGGGTTGGAATCGGTCCTTACTTTGGTCTTGTTAGCACATTGCTCTTATGTTGCAATTGGGCAGCCCACAGATACTAAGAGTGTTTGGGGTGGGAGTGTGTCTCTGGAATGCGGTATGTGTGCAGGAGTTGGGGTTCGGGGGTGGGGACATGCAAGGGACCCCTTCAGCTGGGATCTGTCTTCCCCGCTTATGTTTTACCTGAGAACTTCTGTTTCCAATGTCTACACCTACACGATTCTTCCCTTGTCATCTCTACTTCCCTCAACGCAGTTCATCAGAGTTCAGAATTAAATTGATTTCCTTAGCCACGGAATTTGATTTTAGCTTGTGAAAACATAATTACACCTCGTGGCCCTTTGGCGTGGGCTTCACAGCCGCTCCTGCTTGGTTTGGACTCACTCACTCATCAGCGATGATAAGATTCGAGCTGTACCTGGAATTCCCAGGCAGGGGTTTCTTTTTTTTGCTGCTCTGAGAAGCAATCGTTTTCACACCCATTATTTCCAGCTTAATTTAAAATGTTTGTTGCTGAGGGAAATGGCCTTTGCTTATGCCGGGAGGCCTTTTGCTGAGATCTGAGACGTCTGTGTTTACAGAATGAATATTCTAGCTTGGATGGACAGTTATTTTTATCCTGTTCCTGTGTTGAGAACTAAATGGGAACCAAACCCATGAAAACTAATAGGCAGCCACACCACCTATGACAACTCATTTCAGCATATAAATTTGTTTTCTTTTACCTTCGACATAAAAATCCTTTGTAAGTCTCCCTTGGTAGTATCCAAAATTGCATGTCTGATCTTTTATGCACCAATCAGTCCTGAAGATACCCCTGCAATTTCAGTGCGATTGGGAGCAGTTACTGTCCATATTCTATGTAAAGGACTAATGGAGGAAGAGGAATAAATATTATGGCAATTATTACTATGAGCTTTTATTTTAAGCGGCAAAGCCCAAGATTTCTATGGAGATACAAGTACATCAAACTGTATTTTTTTATGGTCACATCTAAACTGGGCAATAATAGCATATCAATAAACTTCAATTACACTCAAGAAAATACTAAAAGTGAACCTCTAGTGGTGCTCAATAAAGTCTACAGGCACATTAGAGTTATATAGAGCAGTGACATCCATCTGGTATTTTTCAGTGACTTCTAGTCAATTACTGCATTTCATCCCGTGTAATCCCCTTTTATCTGCACTTCCTGCTGGTGCGGTAATTCTCACTCTGCTACATCTGCGGCTCTACTGTGAATTTTTATCACCTACGAGTCAGTGCGGCCCTTCCTGCCGCTGGATGTTGCTGAACTGTATCTGTTGAAGAAGATTTAATTGCAATGTGGTATAAAATACGGATTTAGGGATGCATAGGAACTATGTAAAATGATTGACAACAAAGTAAAAAATTGGCACACTTTGAAATAAAAATTGCATCTCAGTCAAAGTATGGATTCTGGGAGAACAGTGGACCTGGAGTTCCCTGGCATTGTTTTCCAAGGGTTAAAAGGTAAACAAAAGAGAACAGAAACAAGGAAGCAAAATCCGTCCTGTTGGACAGTGATCTTTAGGAAAGGAGATTTTGTACATGTTACATATATGTAGTACATTTGCACAAATATTTTGTGTGTATATGAAAATGTACACCTGAAGAAACGCTATATTCACATCTTGCATATTTGTGTAAATGTTATAAAACATATTTTATATTTTGGTAGGTTGAATATATTTTTTTTAAAAATAGACTCTAAGGCCAGGCGTGGTGGCACATGCTTGTAATCCCAGTACTTGGGAGGCTGAGACAGGAGGATCTGGGTTCGCGGCCAGCCTCAGCTACTTAGTGAGGCCCTCTGCAACTTAGTGAGGCCTGGTTTTAAAATAAAGAATAAAAAATAGGGCTGGGAGTGTAGCTTGGAGGTAGAATGCCCCTGGGTTCAATCCCTAGTGCCAAAAATAAATAAATAAATAAATAAAGAAAGAAAATAAAAATAGATTCTACTTTTTAGAGAAGTTTTAGGTTCACAGCAAAATTGAAGGAAAACTACCAAGATTTCCCATCTACTCTCTGCCACCACCTCTCTCATAGGTTCCTGACTATCAACACCTCCCACCCAGAGTGGTCCCTTTGTTACAGTAGGTGAGTCTACACAGACACATCACATCCCCCGAAGCCCAGAGTTTACATTAGGGCTCACTCTAGGGGTTGTACACATTCAATGGCTTTGACGAATGTATAGTGGTATGTATCCGCCATTACAGTATCACAACAAAACGGGTTCACTGCCCTCTGAAACTCTGCTCCCTCCCCACAAGCCCTGGCCCCCACTGATCTTTTTGCTGTTGCTTTACTGTTTTCTTTCCTTTGGTAATATGCACTTAAGATTCCTCCATGTCTTTTCCTGCTTGATATTGGCTGTAGTTTTAAAAGAATTAATGAGTGATAAAATTGAATGTACTAATTTGATTTTTGTGAAGACTTGACTTTAATTAGAGGGACAGAAATGGCTGGCAAATTGTGAAGTAGATATAACCTTTATGAACCTTTATCCTTCTTTTTCCTTTACCCTCAATATAAAAATCCTTTGTAAGTTTATTTTTCCTCCCTTTTGGTTCCTTCAGTACTGGGCTGTATTTGCTTGACTCTCATATTTCTTGTATTATTTTTCCCAGCCCTCATCAATCAAAGTCCTTTTCTTGGGGGGGGGAGGTCTGGGGATTGAACCCAGGGGAATTCTACCTCTGAGCTATACCCTCAGCCCTTTTAGTTATTTTGAAACAGCATCTTGCTAAGTTGCTGAGGCTGGCCTCAAACCTACCATCCTCCTGTCTCAGCCTCCCAAGTACTGGGATTACACGTGTGTACCACCATGCCTGACTCAGAGTCCATTTTTAATTGCACCATAAAGATGTTCATTTATTCATTCATTCATTCATTCATTCAGTCACTCATTCAGTCCTCAGGTCTGTCAGGCAGAATGTCCTGGTAGAAAGCGGGAGGAAGGGAAGGAGGGAGGAATTCCACGGGGCAAGTCTCAACATCGTTGCCTTCTGTCCCTACCATGTTTAAACCTTCCTTTATGTAGACACCACACAGGAACCTAGGTTGGATTGGATTTACCGCAAAATCTTCCTGAGTCCAGGGGCCAGACATGTACTGACAGAGCCTTAACTCTCAAGAAGGCTGGAGAGGCCGGCCACATCTCAAATGACAGGGATAAAGGGAAACTGTTCTGCTCCATCAACGGCTCCCATAGCTCAGGCTGCTGCATAGATGGGAACACAGGTCTCCTCCCAGATTGCTGAGGGAGGTGGGCACCTAGGGCAGACTTGGGGGGCTCGTGGTGCCAGGGGCTGCAGGCCTCTGCTGCCTCTTCCATGGGCCTGCCTACTGCCTCCCTGGGTTCAGTTACTCTGAAGCGCTGTCCCTGATGGGACAGAGGATTCTCACCTCCTTTGGATCTATGCCACAGCTTCCTCTGCTCAGACCTGGATGAGGCCGAGCGCTGTGCACCCTCCACATCCTGGCACACCCTTCTAATTGCTGTAGTGAAACACTTGAATCTCAGCATCTCAACACACTGCTCATGCCAGGGCCCAAGGCAGGCTGGTAGGGGCGCTCTGCTCCACACAGCATTTCAGGGATCCAGGTTTCTTACATTTAGGGAATCTGCTATGTCCTTGGCCCTTGGACCCCTTTAGTGGATCATTTATATTCACTCCTTGAGGGAAGAAGGAGCAGGGAGGATGCTGTGAGGATTTTAATAGGCCTAGAGGTGGCGAACATTGCTTTCACCTACAGTGATCAGTCTGTTAGAAAGCCAAGAGCCAAATTATGCAACCAACCTAGGTGTCCATCAACAGATGGATAGATGATGAAAATGTGCTATATACACACAATGTAATTATACTCAGTCAGAAAGAAGAACAAGATTATGTCATTTTCAGGAAAAGGATGGAACTAGAGAAAATTATGTTAAGGGAGATTAGCCAGTCTCAGAAAGTCAA
Organism: Glis glis; assembly: GCA_004027185.1. Classification (NCBI taxonomy): domain Eukaryota; kingdom Metazoa; phylum Chordata; class Mammalia; order Rodentia; family Gliridae; genus Glis; species Glis glis. The sequence continues at coordinate 7,029 of PVJS01033087.1, read as the reverse complement.
GGGTCTCATTTTCTCTCATATATGGAAGCTAGAGAGAAAACAGAAAGCATAAGGGACTTCAGATAAATGTGGAGAGAGAGCAGGAGAACAGTGGAAGGGAATTGGGAGAGGGAGGTGGAGATGGGAAAAGGAGGATCCAGAAAAAACACAGTTCAAATAATGCTTTGGCAATAAATAAAGGTATTACTCCCGGTTTTGCTAGCATTTATGGGGAAGGTCGAGGCGGTAGCAAGGTGGGAGGTGGAGGGAAGTATACCAAGAGCTGTGTGCTGTATGTTTGTGTCATATCGAACTTCACTATGCTGTATAATTGCAATGCACTAATAAAATATATATATATATATATGCAAGTGTATATATACACACATATATATGTAAATCATATATATACATATATATGTATACATATATAATATATATAGCCAACCCAGATAGTCATACTGAGCAAAAATGTATAATAATATAAGATAATGTATAATTAAAAATAATGAAGCAGGGCGTGGTGGCGCACACTTGTAATCCCAGTACTTGGGAGGCGAAGACCGGAGGATCCGAGTTCACAGCCAGCCTCAGCTACTTAGTGAGGCCCTCCGCAACTTCGTGAGACCCGGTTTCAAAATAAAGTATAAAAAATAGGGCTGGGGGTGTAGCTCGGAGGTAAAACGCCCCTGGGTTCAATCCCCGGTACCGCAAAAAAAAATGACATATAATATATAATATACACACATGTATGATTACTTTAACATACAAATATAAAATATATGTTTATTTGAAATTTTATTTTATTCTATATTATTTACTCTTTATACAGATGCTATAACTTAAATAAACAGTAATAGGACTACTAAAAAGTGGCAATTAGTATTTAATCATTGGACTTATTAAACAAATATGTGTGAGAAATCTCAAATAAATAGCTTAATTATGCATCTCAAGGCCTTATAAAAACAAGAGCAAACCAAACCGGAAGTCAGTGGAAGGAAAGAAATAATAAGATATAGATCAGAACAGAAATAAATGAAATGGGAAATAAAAGAGCAGTATAAAGCACCAATGAAACAAAGAGTTGGTTCTTTGAAGAGATATAAACCTTTAGCTAAACTAACCAAAAGAAAAGAGAAATCTAAATAGATAAAATTAGAGATGAAAGGATGAAAACAGATATCACTACAATTCAAATAATTGTTATGGGATATTTTGAAAAACTATATGCCAGTTAATTGGAAAATCGGAAGAAACGGACAAATTTCTAGGCACATATGATCTACCAAGATTGAATAAAGAGGATATAAAAAATGGATCAGTAACAAGTAATGAGATGGAAACAATAATAAAATGTCTTCCAACAAAGAAAAACCCAAGACTAGATGAATTTACTGTTAAATTTTACCAGAATAATAACAAACAAACAAACAAAACCAAGACCAATGCTTCTCAAACTATTCCATAAAATATAAAGGGAAGGGACATTTCCAAACTCATTCTATGAAGCCAGTATTTCCTTGCTTCTAAGACCTGATAAGGACATGACAAAAAAAAAAAAAAAAAAGGAGACAGAGAACTGTAAATAAATATTCCTGATGAAGATAGATGCAAAAATTCTCTATCAAATACTTGCAAATTGAATTCAACAGCACATTAAAAAGATCATTCACCATGATCAACTTGGTTTCATTTCAGAGATGCAAGGACAGTTCAACATGCACAGATCAATAAACATAATATAGCACATAAATAGAATTGTGGATAAAAATCAAATGATTGACTTAATAGATGCAGAAATAGCCTTTGATACAATTCAAAATCCTTTTGTGACAAAAGCTCTGAGTAAGTGAGGTGCAGAAGGGTCTTATGGTAACATAATAAAGGCTACATATGACAAACCCATAGCAAATATCATACTGAATGGGGAAAAAATGAAAGCATTTCCTTTCTAATCAGTAACAAGACAAGGGTGTCCACTCTCACCACTTTTATTCAATATGGTACTAGAAATTTTAGCCAGAGCAATTAGGCAAGATAAAGAAATAAAAGATATACACAATAGGAAAGGAGGAAAATTGTCCCTTTTTGTGGATTGTATGATTCTATACATGAAAATCCAAAGGATTCCACCAAAAGATTCTTAGATATTATAAACAAAATCAGTAAAGTAGCAGGATCCAAAATCAACATATAAAACCCAGTAGCATTTCTATACACCAATAATGAACTTGCTTAGAAAGAAATGAGGAGATCCTATGCATAAGAGTCCCATAAAAATAATAGGAAAACACCTGAGGAGGTGAAAGACCTCTATAATGAAAATTACAAAACACCGAAGAAAGAAATCGAAGAAGATACTAGAAGATGGACATACCTTCCATGTTCATGAATTGGGAGAAGCAGTATTATTAAAAGTCCATACTGCCGGGCGTGGTGGCGCACGCTTGTAATCCCAGTACTTTGGGAGGCGGAGACCGGAGGATCTGGGTTCACGGCCAGCCTCAGCTTGCTCTCTCTCTCTCTCTCTCTCTCTCTCTCTCTCTCTCCCTGTCTCTCTCTCTACTTAGTGAGGCCCTCCGCAACTTCGTGAGACCCGGTTTCAAAATAAAGTATAAAAAATAGGGCCAGGGGTGTAGTGCGGAGGTAGACCGCCCCTGGGTTCAATCCCCGGTACTGCAAAAAAAAAAAAAAAGTCCATACTGCCCAAAGTGATTTACAGATTCAATACAATCCCCATCAAAATACCAATGACATTCTTCACAGGACTAGAGAAAACAATCCTAAAATTTACATGGAAACATAAAAGACCTCAAACAGACAAAGAAATCCTGAGCAACAACAAAAAGGAAAAAATTATGAGCCAAAAGTGCAATGTTGGAGCTTATAATATCTGATTTCAAAACATACTACAAAGCCATAGTAACAAAAATAGCATGGTATTGGCATAAAAGCAGACCTGACCAATGGAACAGACTAGAGGACCCAGAAATAAATTCATGTATCTTCAAGAAAATTGTTCTCAACAAAGGTGCCAAAACATACATTGGAGAAAGGACAGCCTCTTCAACAAATGGTGCTGGGAAGACTGGATATCCACATGTAGAAGATTGAAACTATATTAGTATCTCTTTCCCAGTACAAAAATCAACTCCAAATGTACCAGAGACCTTACTGTAAGAATTGAAATGTTAACACCACTAGAAGAAAATATAGAGGAAATATATTGGCACAGGCAACAATTTACTGGGTAAGACTCTAATCAGGAAATAAAAGCAAGAATTTAAAAATGGGATTACATTACATTAAAAAGCTTCTACACAGTTAAGGAAATCATCAGCAGACTGAAGATGCAACATAAAGATGGGAGGAATTCATCGCTAGCTTTTCATCGGACAGGATTAATATCCAGAATAGTAATAAAGAACTAAAAATACTGAACAATAACAACCACAAACAAGTAACTCAATAGGAATAGGTAAATGACAAGAATAGACACTTTGTGTATGTGTGTGTGTGTGGGGGGGAGGTACTGGGTACTAGGGGCATCTTCAAACTGAGCTACATCCCCAGCCCTTTCTATATTTTATTTAGAGAGAGGGCCTCGCTAACTTGCCCAAGCTGCCACACCCTGCTGCCATGTTTCTGCCTTCGAAATGGTTGACCATGGACTGAACCTCTGAAACCGTGTGCCAAATTAGAATTTTCCTCCTCTAATTGACCAGATGTGTGCATATATACTTCTACCACCCTGAAACCCATCAAGATGTGTGATTACAACATACTAATAAATAAATAAGTATTTTGCCAAATAGATTGTAAAAATAAATTCCTCCTCTAAGTTGTTTTTGTCAGGTATTTTGGTTACAGAGATTCAAAGCTGACTAACACAATGGGATTTATCAAAATTTGCATTTTCAATGTCTCCTGGAAATGCAGACAGATGAGCAGAGTGGGCAAAATATCAATAATCTTTGGTTTTATATTTTCTGAAGTTTCATTAAAATCTTCATAGGAATGAAGAAGTTGATTTGGAAGTCCTTTTTTCAAATCAAAGTATGTAAGACCTAAGAGGACATTTTTGTGTTGCTGCTGCTCCATGTATCACTTGGTTTACTGTAGACAATATGGTTGCTGGAAAGATCTGACAGAATCAGCCGCACGCCCCAAGAGGCCAACACATCTGTTATCAAAATTCTCTACTCGGCTCATCCATGGAACTTTGTGGTTGTAGCTCTGAGTCAGGAAATTTTATGTACCCAGTTTTATAGAGCATAGGGGAACCATTCAGGGATGTGTGTTCATTCCTGTTGTATGCCCAAGCTAATTTAGTGACTGAATTTTTGACTGAGCATTGTTGTCTTTTGGGAGGTGAGAAAACTTATGATTTAGAAATACTGGCTTGTCTCCTTGGGAGCTAGTGAGATTCAGTCTCCTGAGATGGATTCCTGCCTTCTCCATCACATTCAATCCCCAACTCTCCTTTACAGATTGTGCATCATCCTCTCTTTTGATTGCTTGCCTCTCTAGTTGTATGGCTCCTTCCAACTGCTATTAAAACACTCATTTCAGCCTTCTTTTCCAGTGATATCTGGGTCTTGCTGGTGTTGGTATTATAATCATTCTCATTTCATTATCTGAACTCTTAGATACATGGTTAATAATAATAAGACTAGTAAATTCTAATTAAATATGACATTAAATATTAACATAATGTTAAATATTAAGCGAGAGCTGTCTTGCTACAAAGCCCAGTAACCCTCAGGCAAAGTAGGACTTCAGAGGCTCACAGTTACAATGCACACTTGTGTTAGTTAGCTTTTCATCACTGTGGCCAAAATATGTGACAAAAACAACTTAAGAGGAGGAAAAGTTTATTTTGGCTTACAAGTTCAGAGGTTCAGCCCATTGTCGGCTGGCTCCAAGACAAAACATCACAGTGGCAGGGCCTGGTGGAGGTAAGCTGCTCAATTCATAAAGCTGGGAAGCAGAGAGAAAGGAAGGGGTCAGGGACAGATATAGTCCAGGGCCATGCTGCACAGTGACCTGCCTCCTCCATGCCCCTCCTGCCTATAGTTACCACCTAGTATTCCAAATTATTACTATTTTATTTTGTGGTGCTGGGGATTGAACCCAGAGGCATTCTACCTCCAAGCTACATCAAGCCCTATTTTAAATTTTTTTATTTGGAAACAGGGTCTATGTTGCTGAGAGCCTCACTAGGTTGCTGAGGCTGGTTTCTAACCTGTGATCCTCCTGGCTCAGCCTTCCAAGTACTGGGATTACAGGCATGTGCCACCATACCTGACCCAGTATTCCAAATTATTAATCTATCCAATGGGCTAATCCACTGATGAGGTGAGAGTCCTCATGATTCGATTACTTTACTTCCGAACACTGGTACATTGCCAATACATGAGCTTTTCTGGGGGACAGTTCATACCTAAACCATGACAACATTTGAGTCATGTCATTCAGATTGTATGCTTGAATCAGGCCACTGTAAGCTCTGCAAAGATGGATGACTTATTCCTATGAACCAGGAATCAGACTGTCAACTGGTCAGGGGAAACTGTGACAGCAGCTATGGAGGGCTATCTTTGCCCTTTCCATTTGTCACCAAATCAGTGTTGCTTTCAGTTCCTATTTATCTCTGCCTCAACATATAGGGTTAGTACTTTCCTTCCCAAATTTCTACACTCATTGCCAAAGACCAGGGTTTTGTGTTCTGGAGAGAGGTTTCCTGAAAATGGGACTTTAAGTGTGAAAACCAGGGTGGCAACTCACCCCCTAGAGCTGCTCAGACTCTGGGAGCCAAACTCAGTCACAGGAATCGAACTGCAAGTGAGTATGGGAGAGCTGAATGTTCAGGGAAAGAGAAAGTGTTTAGTAAGCACCCAGTCAGACTGCTTTTTTCTCTTCATTCACTTGACTAATTCCCATGTTTCAAGTCTTATCTCAGATGTAATCCTTTCTGAGAATGTAACTTGCACAGTAAGATCCTCTTCATCCCAGAACAGTTGCTATATCTTAATGCATATTCCCCTTCTTCCTTCCTTTATCTCCTCTTTTCTTCCCATCTTCCTCCCTCTTTAATTCCTAACTTCCTTCCTCCCTCCCTTCCTTCCTCCTTTCTTTCCAAAACTATTTATTGTGCATAAACTACGGACTGGATTCACTGCTAGGCATCTGCTAGGTAAACCATGTTTACCTTTACGAGACACTGTCAAACCATCTTCCAAAGTGACTGCACCATTTTGAATTTCCACCAGCAAGGAGTGAGCGTGCCTCTGGCTCCACGTCCTTGCCAGCATTTGGCCGTGTCAGATATTTAGATGTTAGCCATTCTACTAGATGTATAATTGTATCTTCAAAGGTTTTGATCATTTTTATTCTCTTGTTGACTGGCATAGGGCATGCTATTGTTGGAATGGACCAATGAATAACTAAATAGGACAAGGAAATGGAACTTTATCATTTATTTCTTTAAGGTTCTTTTATTACAGAAGGAGGTGAATTTGGTTAGAAATTACATTTGGAAACGAATTAAAAGCTCAGTTGCTTTACAGAGTGATACAGATCAAGTTTAAGGACATTAGAGAGTGGTAAGGACTATGGCAAGATGGAAACTCCAAGAGAATCAATAAACCCAGTTTTCTAGATTTTCTGAAGTTTTAGGTGGAGCCAGCAAATTTATAAACTTTTTAAATGTTAGTAATCAACTAAAAATTCTAAGCACTGCATGAAATATCTGTCCAGAGGCTAGATTAGAACAGTGGGGTACTGGTTTTCAATTTATGTGTCTGTTAATCTCCTGTTGTATGGCATCCAGGCAATGCATCCTTTATGGATTAGAATTTTGGTCATTATTTCTTTCTTTCTTTCTTTCTTTCTTTCTTTCTTTCTTTCTTTCTTTCTTTCTTTCTCCTTCCTTCTTTCCTTCCTTCCTTCCTTCCTTCCTTCCTTCCTTCCTTCCTTCTTTCCCTCCCTCCCTCCCTCCCTTCCTTCCTTCCTTCCTTCCTTCCTTCCTTCCTTCCTTCCCTTCTT
>PVJS01033086.1:0-22378 GCA_004027185.1 Glis glis | reverse complement strand
TCTGTATTGTGGTCTGTTACTATTCATATTATTAAGGTAAAGCTGGGCGTGGTCCATGCCCATAATCCCAGTACTTGGGAGGCTGAGACAGGAGGATTGCAGATTCAAAGTGAACCTCAGCAATATAGTGAGAACCTCAGAAACTTAGCAAGACCCTGTTTCAAAATAAAAAATGAAAAAGGGCTGGGTGTGTAGCTCAGAGGTAGAATGTCCCTGGGTTCAATCTCCAGTACCAAAAAAAAAAAAAAGAAAGTTGTCCCTGCAGATTTACTTAACTTTTATCATAAATTAACAACAGCAATATGGCATAGTTATTGTACTTATTTGATCCAAAGGCAACAGATTGGGCTATATACATTTAATCTTTCCAATAGTCTTGCATAGGTTCCATTATTATCCCCATTTTATAGATAGGGAAACAGGCAGAGAGAAGTCAAAAGATGTTGCCCAGTTCACAGGGTTACTGTGATTTACACACCCTGTGTAATGTCCTCCCCGTCACTGGAAGCAGGGCGTGTGAGGAAGGTGGGCTTTTTCCCCCACGATGATTGTGAGTTGTATGGAAGAAGGGCATGTGAAGATATATTAAGATCCCTAATCAGATGACTCAAAGTTAATCATAAAGGAAGGTATCTCATCTGGTCAGATGAACCCTTCGAAGAGAATGGGTCCTTCAAGAAGAAGAGGCTGGAGCTGTGTGAAGCTGAAAGGGCCTCTGGAAGGACCACCTACCAAGAACCCGAAAGTGGACTCCAGATGCTGAGAGCATTCCCCACCAACAGCTAGCATAAAGACCAGGACTTCAGTCCAACAAACCACAAGGAACAGGATAATGTCAACATCTTGGATGAACTTAGGAGAGGACGGTGATCTCTGGATGAGAAGCCCCAGCTGGCACCTGGATTCCTATTTTGTGAGACCCTGAGCACAGAACCTAGTCTTATCACACTCAGACTACTGATCAATACCAGGATACATTAAGTGAGTATTTTAGGTTGCTAAGTTTGTGTAACAATAGAAAATGAACATAGTTATTAACTTGCAAACTTAGATTATCACTTGGGTCTGTCCAACTTTTGCTCCTTTTCACATGTGCACTAAATATTTTACTCTATTGCACACTCATTCTCTGCACAATCCTTGTTCTAAATCTTCTTCTTTGGTTCTAGGTTCAATGTTGAAGGTAGGCAAAATATCATTTGAAGCCTGTTTGTTAGGCTTTGAGTTCCTGGTATCAGTCTAAGAAAATAAGAGAAGGACGATTCACTTAGATAGTTCAGGCTGATGCGGCGAGAAAGAACAGGGCTGGACACCCCATATTTGCTGTCCACTGTGCAATGTTCAATATCAAGTGTTAACACCTTAGGCTTAAGTTGACATCTTGGTAGAATCAGGCATAGACCGTAGCTGATAATGAGCATCCCTTGGGTTTGTTCCTAAACAACATGGTAGTATATTAACCGATGTGTGTTTTTCTGATAATTGGGTTACTCTGTGTTCCTTTATAAAATATGTGACTCATCGGTCCTAATTGTACCTTTCTCTCATGTATTGGCCAGGGTTCACTAGACTAATAGAATTTACAGAATGAGTATATGGAAAAAGGGATTTATCAGATCAGCTTACAGTTTGAAGCAATGTAGTCCCGAGTTCTGACTGCACATGGAGAGTCAGAGGAACCAGTAGCTGGTCGAGCGGTCTAAGAGCTGGAGTCTTAGGATCCGAGCAACCACTAATTCAGTCCCAGTCCAAGATGTGAAGATCAGGAAGCATTTTGGAGAAGCGATGGTGAAGTTTCAGTTTGAAGGGCTGGAGGCCAACGATCTCAGATGAGAGCAGAAGATCAAGAAGCTCTTCAGAGAAATGGTGAAGTTGGACGCCGACGATCTCAGACAAGAGCAGATGCGGTTTCTTCGGAAAGAGTTGCGCATCCCTCTACTTGGCTTTCTCCTTCTTTTATCTAAGTCCTGCACCTATCAGAACCCTGCTGCCTACATTTAGGGCAGGACTTTCTGTTTAATCTGCTGTTACATAAACCAATTGTCTTATTGACACACCCAAAGTCACATGATCTTGGGTGTGTCATGATCTGGTCAAGTTGACAAATTAGATTAACTATCACATCTCGCCAAACACAGATACAAATAAGAGAGGAAGAAGAGAGAATTAGAATGTAAGCAAGAAAGCTGCGAATATGAACTGCCCCACCACGCCTCAATTGTGTGGGATAATGGGATGAAATCTGGTACAGGTTTAGGGGCTCTGAAGTTACAGGGAACCTGTGCTTTGTCTAGTTGGTGGTAGCGAGGAAAGTTCTCTGACTGCTCTGGCATACAGGCAGAAGAGCAGGTATGGCGGAATCAGAATGTCTAGATGGAGAAGTTGTAGGTTTCCTTGTGCCCATTGAGCTGTGGAAGAGCTCCAGGTTTCAAACAAGAGAAGGATTGACATCCCTGAGACAGATCTCGGCTGCCATTTGGAGAGTGAGCTGTGATCTGGGTAAATCAGGTACTAGAAACCAAGCAAGAATGGAGTGTCTCAGAAGGTATCAGCATGGGCACATGAGGTATTTCCCTCCATTTAGTGGGATGGGGACTCAAAATAGAAATGTTTGGTGGTATAACAATAAAGAAAATTATGCTTCTTGAAAACCTAGGTTTGGAGCCTATATATGTGTAACTGTCCAGTTTCCTTAGTAATAATGGATTGGTTTTGACATTGGCATAGTAATCACCATCAATACCACGTGTCAAAGTTGCACCTGCAGAGATTATAATCTGTCCAAGGTTGTGTAATAAGTTATTGGCTACAACCTCACTCGACTCTTGTGTTTTAATCTGGCTTTTTTTTAGTTTGTGTTGATATATTTACCTCTAATACCAAAAAGCCTGAAGGCCCAGATCCTTTTGTTTTCTTTCATCCTTTTTTTTATTGTATTGTGAAAGCTCAGAGAAGGGGGATAGCAATGTGAGTTGGGTGTTTAACGGAACAAGGTATGCAGGGAATTGTCTGGAGCTTAGTAAAACAGTTAGATTAAGAAAGATATGGAAAAGGAGAAGGCGGTGTGTGTACTCTTGGGTGAGTGGAAAGAGATGTGGCATTAAGTGGCACTTTAGAAGGGTGGACATGATGGCAGGGGAGACTTTAAGTCCAGGAATAGGTTAATCAGGGAGGTGGAAGACTGTAAGACAGCATCAGGCAGTTTGAATCTTTGCACATACTGAGAAGGAAAAGGGATTGGGTCAGACAGTTGTTGAGGTGCCTTAGTCTAAGGGCAGAGAAGATGAATTAGAGCCAATGTGCAGACAGAGAACAGTCTTGTTGTACTAGCCTGAGCACCAGGACCAAGAAATAGCACGTTGCTTGCTTTTCTTCATACCAAGAAATAAAATGATATTTACTTATTCATTTCATTCTTTTGTATCTAGAAAGTAAGTTCCCTGAAGGCAAGAACCTTGTCTGTCTGTATGTATTTACTGTTGCACTTTCTGGATTGTGTGCATGGTAGCTGCTCGATAAATATTCATTGAGTGAGTAAGTGAATGAAAATATCTATGAATTTATAGAGATAAGAATAAATTGGAGAGGAATTTCACAGGAGGAATTGATTTTGTAAATTCTAAGAAAAGAAACAAGAAATTTTAGTTTATTCTGGCAAATTGAGTGAGATGCGAAAATTTAGCATGCCATCCTAGGCAGCTCAGCTTCTACCTGACTGACTCATAAATGCTCAGACTTTCAGAGATCTGACCCTTCCTCTTCTGGCATGAGTATGTGTGGATGTCCCTCTTCTTTTTCCTGTTTGGTTTTACCCTCCTTTGTGTGAACTGTTATGATTAAGGGTTCCAGGACTACATCTTGATATATGAAGTAGGAAGATAAAGGGATTTAGGAGATCCTTTTTTGCTTTTCTTTAAGAAGGCTCATCATGCTGGGCATGGTGGTACATGCTTGTAATCCTAGTACTTAGGAGGCTGAGACAGGAGGATTGCGGGTTCAAGGCCAGCCTCAGCAATTTAGTGAGACTCTCAGCAACTTAAACCCTGTGTCAAAATAAAAATTAAAATTGTGCTGGGGGTATATCTCAGAGGTAGAATGCCCCTGGTTCAATCCTAGTATCAAGGGGAAAAAAGAAAGAAAGAAAGAAACAAACAAACAACCCCCCATCATTTTAATTCATTTTCACAGAACGTTGTTCCTGGTTCCTATTTCTGAAACTACTTCCCCTTGGCAGAATCCAGTAGCTCAAGAGAAATGGATGACCAATTAGGACCACAAAGCCTTGAGCCATGGTGTTCTGATAAATGCCCAAGACCTTGAAGCTAATAAAAAAAAAATTGATGAACCACAAGCAGTCTCTAGATATGTCTTGAAGAAAGGTGGTTGAAATATGTTTAACTTGAGTTGAAAAGCCAATTTGCAAAAATAAAATAGTTCCTCAAGTCTTAAGTATTTCACGACTGGCTAGGAGCAGACATTCCAGCATCCTCCTCCCAGAGCCTGGGATGTTAAAATACCATTTAGATCCTTGAGGTAAGCTGATATTTTCACCCCATAAAAATACTTCTGTATGTTCACCTGAGAAGAAGAAAAATGTGACATTTTCTAGTGGCTTTCATGAAGAATCCCAGTGCCCTTTTCAAAAAGAAGAAATGGAAAATCTTCATTTCCAGATGCTTGGAGATGGGCGGGAGGGAGGAAATTAATGTCCTTAAGTCTTCCAACGGTGTAATTTTTTCCCCAAAAAAGTGTAAAAAGCTGCATGTATGCATGTGCGCATAGGTACAGGCATGTCGACATTCTTTAGCAATAATTCTGAAGTCTTCCTTCCTCCCCTATGTTGTTTCTTGTCGGCTTGCAGGTCATTCAGATGCAGGTTTCAGTTGGAGTTGGATTCATTCTTGGATATCAGTGAACTACCCTTGAACTTCCTCTATGTCTGTTCTCTCTGGCTTTTGAATCCAAAGAAAGATGCTCAGCTTTTAAAGGCCCATGTATACAAAACAGTTCTATTTTGTCAGTGCTGGAGTTCAAAAGCCCTGCCATCTCATTTGCTGGTGTTTCTTCTCTATTGAAATTAATTTTTTGAAACATAAAGTCTCATGTTAGCACGGAATATTCCATCAGTTCCATAGCCCCTTAGCGGTGCTCCAGCTTCAATTGTTTTCCGTTGCCCTTGACATCTCAGGATGCTAAGTGCTCAGTGATGGCCGGTAGAGGTTTCACCGTAATCCACCTTTATCCATTAACAGACACTCAATCACTAAAGTGCTTACTAGACTAAACACATTTATCCAACCAAATCACACTTTACAATGCAAATCTGCCAATCAGACCCCAGCTATTAACAAGGAACTGCTTTAAGGGGATTTTGGTGTTTGTGCTGTGAAGAGCCTGCTTACCTCCAACAAACCACTAAACCAAATTAACATAGCTGTATCCTCATAAAAGAAACCAGATATCCTGTTGTGAAAATAGAGAGCTTGGTGGGACAGGCCTCCTTTGATGGCTAACAGGGGGGCAGGCAAGGCTTCAGACTTCAAATCTGGCTACCACAAAGTCATTAGGAACCTCCAGCATCAAGCTTTTGATAACTTTAAAAGCAAAATAAAAATGTAGTGTTGGGTAACTCAGTAAGTCGTCAACTTACTCAGTTACTATTATAATTGCAATAAGTGCTGTAATTGTTGGATAAGGCTCCTTAATTCTAATTGCTCTTTCAACCAAGATCATGTTGTAAAAGTGCTTGCATTAGCCAAAAATAAAATCCAAGAGACACAAATGTGGTAGTAATAATAATTCTTTTTATTGGCCTGGCAGAGAGGAAGAGAACAAAGCTTTAAAAACTTCAAAGTTCTGACCAGGGGAAAAAAAATTCAGAATTGGAGAAACTCAAATACTCTTTGCCCCTTTATTAGACCAATACTTACTAAGTGCCATCACCACGAACTAAGGGTTTGACAACACTTTTTTTCTTGTCGTCTGCAAGAAAGTTACGCCATCGAGGTTGCTGTACTAATTTAAGATTTCTGTCACAAGCTACATAACACAGTCCTGTATATCCTCACTCAGAACGCTTAATCGTTTCAGACTTATTGGTATTATACCTCCTTTAAATACCAATATTTTAAGGCAGCTTTGACACTTGCTAGGGTTTGAGGTAATTTTTTTCCCCCACTTAGCTAGCAAAAGAAGAAAGGTAGAATTTACTCTGGGTTAAACTACAGACACAAAGTAAATAGTAATTCGTAAAATAATAGGCCATTATGCTGTGCAGAAAAAGCACGCTACTGTATCTCAGCTCCACACTTCTGGTATTAAAATGAAATATGAATTTCCAGTCTTCACTGTTTATCAAAAATAATGAGCACTTTCTTATTTTAGGAGACTTTATAGGCACTTCTGGGGAAAATATTATGTGTGGCTAGAACAAGCTTTATTTTGGAGGTCAATCTTCACTCTGGAATAATTTCCAAAGCGAATAAACCACAGCATGTGCATTTTCCCAAAGATTAGCTGAGTCAAAACTGCAAGCCAAAGTCAAATATTGTCATGTAGCAAAACGTCAGTAGTTTGGTAGAAATATTTTAGGAACGTGGGTATGTTCTCAAGGTAGGAATAATGAAGTTCTTGCTTATAGATATATTTAAGCTTGGTCTACTATCCTCGTCTCTCACAGTACAGGAATGAGTTGAAAAAGAGTTGCTAGATGAGGCATGGCATATTTGGGGCTAGACTTTTGTTGTATAATGTGTATAAAAAGTTATTATGGTCTACTTATTTAAAAAAATAAAATAAGATCAAATATCAAATTTTTTTGGTACTGGGTATTGAACCCAGAAGCATTCTACCCCCAAGCTACACCCCCAGCCCGATTTTATTTCTTATTTGGAAACAGGGTTACACTAGGTTGCTGAGAGCCTGGAGAAATTGCTGAGACTGGCTTTGACCCTGTGATGTTCCTGTCTCAGCCTCCCAAGTACTGGGATTACAAGCGTGCGCCACCATGCCTGGCATATCAATGTTTTTGTACAGGTGAAGATGTGTAATTTTTTCAACATTTGAATGAATAGTATGAACAAACCTATAGATATGTGAGGACCCCATTTATATCAATGAATACCAAATAATGTTCTTGTAAAATTACCTGCACTTAAGTTTATTAAACAATTTGACCTTGAGATCTGACAATGATACATATTATGTTTTATGGATTAGTAAAAGTAGTCAGTAATCACAGTGAATAACAATGTTGGGAAATTTGGGCTTTGCTTTAAAACCTTTCCTTTTTCTAGATAACCTATCATGGAGGACAATATTCACAAACATAATTATAATGTCTGTCTCTCTCTCTCTTTTTTTTTTTTTGCAGTGGTAGGGATCAAATTCAGGGACTTATGCATGCTAGGCAGACACTCTACCACTGAGCTATATCCTCAGCCCCTGAGGATAGAGTTTTGAATCATCTGTTTGTATAGAAATGTTAACTGTCCACTGTTGCACGTTAGATTTTTGAAACTGCATTTTTTTCTAGCAACAGTGTGTATCATCTAGTAAACGTATGAATAATGTAGTTAGTAAATAGCATTATTGATATGGACACCATATTGGAGAGATAGAAAAGCAAGAAATACTCTTCATCTTAGAGATACTTGTAGTAGAGAATTTTATAAAATATTTATAAACAATATACAAATATACTATGGAGGAATAAAGGAAATAGGAGGATATAAAGAGAAAGTTTTCAGCATTGGACTGTAAATTCTTCCTTAGTATCATTAATCCTGACATTGTACAAGGAGGAGATTGATAAATAAAAGATTGAATAAATAAAAGATTTCCTGGAACAGAGGATGAAAACAGATTTTAAGGGAAGGAGATTCATGAGACATGGAGGAAGTTGGGGAAAGCCACAGGGAGAGCCAAGTGGAAAAGGGGCATGCGATGGGTAAGCGGTGTCATTTGAATACAACCTGCCCTCCCAAGCTATACCCCGAGGGAAGTCAGACAAAAGGCACATGCTAAAAAAAAAAAACAAATTTAGAATGGGTCAATGTTTTTAAAAACATCAAAGATTCTTTACTGGGGTCCCTTTGTAGTAGAAAAGGCAATGCTACTTATAGTGAAACTTGGAAGCGATGTGGTTTTCACTTATTTCATTCTCCAGCTGGTGTAGGAGTTTCTCTTGCAGCATCCTTGATGTGGAGCTAACGAGAAAATGATTTGCTATTGTAGAAGAATGTTTAGATGGAAGGCTTTGTTTTAGCGTTTCACAATCCTTTCAGAAAAAGGGGCACCTTACCAGATGCTCAGGATCCAAGATGGAAGTCCACTGAGGAAGACGGGACCACTGCCTCCATTTTTATTTGGCCCCATCCATTGTAGAGGCATCTAAGTGCAACATTATCAACTTCATCCTCCCTCAATCCTGCAGATGTATCTGTAGATTTATTATTATTATTATTGTTGTTGTTGTTGTATTAACCACTTTTTTTCCTTCTAGTAGTTCAGAAGGTTCCTTCCATCTCTTTCTTTTCCATCTGTTAAAGGATAATTCAAGCAAATTGTTAAATCACTTTCTGCTCATAGTCTCTGGGATGTCACAGAACAAGTCTTTTTGACTTTAGTTTCCAAAAGTGTAACCGTAAGAGAATGGAAGAAATTGGAAAAACAATCTGAAAGTGTAAAGATTTGAAGAATGAGGGATTTTTTTTTCCCCAAAACCAGAAAGTGTTTTTCTGGACTGGAGAGAGGGAGGAGGGAAAAAAAAAAAGGGTGTTTTGAGAAGACACCTCGGTAGATCCCAAGGAATGGGGCCCTGTTCCCAGATCTAATTAGATCTAAAGGAATTTGGAAAAACACCAGATGGTGTATGGACTTTGTTTTGGGTGGTGCTGGGGATTGAACCTAGGGGCGTTCTACCTCTGAGCTATACCTCAGACTTATTTTACTTTTTATTTGGAAACAGGGTCTCTCTAAGTTGCTAAGAGCCTCGCTAAGTTGCTGAGGCGGGCTGTGAACTTGCTATCCTCCTGTCTCACAGGATTTATGGGCTTTGAATGCACAGGGGACTCATAGCAGGTGGCAGGACCCCAGATGGGGGCAGGTTGTGGAGTGGGACTGGCAGACACATCCAGAGTCATACCTGACCTTGCAGACTCCTGAAGGGCAGGCTGACTGGCATGGTGGGACATGATGAAGGGGCTCGGGCTGAGGAATCCATGTGAACAGGGGTGTACTACCCAAGCTTTAACCCTGACAAAGAGGTGGATGGTTGCCCCAATTGACTGATACTTGGTTTCTGCTACACAGATAAAGAGAAGAAGGAAAATATAAGTTGTGCTAAGTTACTGAGTGGAAAACATTCAGGATACTATACTGCTTGTCACTGTGAATGTGTGGACTATAATTGACACCATCTCTGTATGATTAGTGTTTTTAAAACTATGAAACCAGTACATCTGGAAAAACAAAGAAAAATATTCCACTCCTTGCCTCCTGCCCCCAAACCCCAAACAATCTTAGAAATGCAAAAATATATGAAGCATAAAGTGAATGTTCTCTGCTTCCTCTTCCCCTACCAGTGTACACATGGATGTGGGCTCTGCTCCACACAGAGAGTGTGGATGAGTATTTTTCACCCATTTAGGGACTATTAGATAAAGTAGGCACTCTCATTTGAGGTTTGAGAAACAGAAGGAAAGAATTTTTTTTTTACCAGGTTAATTTTTATATTCGGGATTTATCCTTATGTTAGAGAAACTATGAAACCTACCAAGCTCCTCCATCATGATCTGCCTCAACAATAAGTAAACTTCTTCACAGAACTCTGACCAGGAGGGATGGGAAGTTTTTGTTTTTGTTTTTGTTTTTAACATCACCCAAGCAGCTCCAATAATGCATGAAGTCATGGAAATCTCGGGGAAGGGGTAAACTCTACTGATGTACAAATTATGTTAATTAAACAACCACGCAAATTATGTTAATTCAACAATGAGTTATTTAATGTCATTTGATGACTGGGAAATTATGTTAAGGTCAAATAAATTGTGGGCTTTGGTTCAAAAGACTATCTCAAGCAAACAGAGCTTCTTCTAGCTGTTTAGATTTTATCTTTTCTTGGAAGAACTAACATTAACTTTAATCTTTGAGTCGTGGAGGAGTTTGAAAATGAGGAAAAGATATCACGTGACTATACATAGATTTGATTTACAATAATAGAGAGTAAAGGATTTTCTATTTATTTGCTTCTATTAGTGTATCTATTTTGAAGGAATTATCTAACTACATGATATGTAAATTATCTATAATGTATTTCACAATTAATAATAATGATAAATTTAGTCTATGAAAAAAATTATTATTATTATTTTGTGGTTCTGGGGATTAAATATGGGAGCATTCTAACTCCGAGCTACACACCTAACCCTATTTTATTTTTTTAATTTTGAAACAGGGTTTCACAAAGTTGCAGAGGGCCTTACTATGTTGCTGAGGCTGGCCTCATACCTCTGATCCTTTTGTCTCAGCCTCCCAAGTACTGGGATTACAGGCCTGCGCCACCACACCCAGCTCTAGAATTTTTTAAAATGATTGGGTCTTTAAAAATGGAGGGCTTCCTGCTTTCACCATAGGATTTATCTTCTGTTATCATTCAAGGCATTAAAATATAATAAAATTAAAAATACAACTCCTCAGTTGCACTAGCCACACTTTAAGTTCTTGCTTGGATAACACAGATATGGAACAATTTCATCATTTCATAAAGTTATATTGGACAGCACTGCTCCAGAGCTTTGGTCGTATATCCAGAGGGGTGTATAATCTAAACTATTACAGGGACAATTTCATTAATTACCTACCATGAAACAAAACTTTTCTGTGAAGAGCATGTTTATAATAACACTGTGGCTATCATGCTACTGATTTCCCAGTTCTCACTGACTAGCTGACTGACCAATGGAATTTATTTTATTTTATTTTTTACTGATCTTAATGTAGTATGAAAGGAACCAAAATAAAATAATAGTTTATTCTACTGATTTGAGAAAGCCTAAATACTAATACCTACTTATTCTTAATTTAATATTAACATGCAATTCAAACCACATTTCTAAAGAAGAGAACACAATTGTGCACCAGAATATTTTTCTTTTCTTATTTTTTAGCATATTTCTCTCTGTGCTTAAAAAAACTTGTGAAGATACCATCATAAATATTTATATATTAGGTGTGCTTAACGTGTCTTCTTATACATTTTGCAATTAAATATCTCTATGTCCTAGTGTCTTTGTGCGCTCACAAAAGCAATTCTGGATTCAAAGTTATTTGGAGTTTTCACATTGAATCAGATGAGAGAACCCGTTCGTTTTGAAGACGAATCTTTATGTTCGTTATCTCTACTTTTTCCTGTGTTTATTTTTTGAAAATCCAGTGTTACTGAAAGTCTGTGGAATAACGACTTACTAAGGAAGTGAGTCAGTGTGTCCAAGAAATAAGGGGATTAAATTCCAAGTATGGTTATACCCGTTGAGTTCCGAGGCAGAGAAACGTAAGTGGGTTGTTATGGAGGAAACATTCCTGGGAATCCAAATATACCTTTAAAAGCTGAAGATGAGTTTTTGGAGTTGGATTAATAAAATAAGATTATATCTCCCAAAATAGCTAGTAGAGAAGATTTTGAATGTTCTCAACACCATGAAATGATAAATGTTGAAGGTGATGGATATGTCAATGATGTTGACCTAATTATTACATATTGCATATATGTGTTGAAATATCACACTGTATTCCATAAATATGTATAATTATTGTGTCAATGAAAAAAGTTGTAGATTTTAGTGACATAAGAATTGATACCAATGTATTTCTCTATACCTATATACGTAGAGACTTTTATAAAGTTTTGTTAAGTCTAGATATCTATTTCTAAGTCAGGTATTTTTAAGAGGAACTATTTTGCTATTTCTTTGAGTTAGGGACGAGTGATATTTTCTCTTTACTTTTTAAATTCAATGCACTTTTATTATTTTGAAGATATTTAGAAAATATTTAGCAGCTGATAAATTGATATTATTCTAATGTTTGCTCCACACATACAGGAGTCTAGCCACATTTTCCTATGGTAGCCATTCTCTTTCAAAATACTCTTCTAGTGCCTGCTAGTCTCCTTTTTCTAAGGCCAAGAGGGTAAAATGAGGATTTGGCAAAAGTGAAATATGGTCAAAGTTTCCTCTCAAGCATAGAATTTTATGGTAGTAAAGAAAAGCAGGAGTCACTATAATTATGCCTTTGGCTTGGTGATTTTAAGAGTGAAATTTTTTTAGCCTTTCCGTATTCTTTTTTATTCTTTTTGTATTCTAGTTTTAATATATTGTAGTTAATGACTGTTACACTCAAATTTATTTTTAAAATATTTTATAGGTTGATTACACAAAAACACTGTAGGAAATGACTTACTTTATATTTCCTTTTGAAGTGTACTTTAAAGTCTAGATTAAAAGTAAAATCTTCTTAAGAACTAATACATTATTTTGTGGGATGCTCCCTAAATCATTTTAATAACAATACATATATATATTTTTTTGAAACAGGGTCTCACTAGGTTGCTGAGAGTCTTTCAAGTTGCTGACGCTGGTCTTGAACCTGTGATCCTCCTGTCTCAGCCTCCAAAGTACTGGGATTATAGGCATGTGCCACCATGCCCAACAACAATACATATTCTTAATGAACAGATATTATATGATAATTTTTTCTTAAATCAGCCTTTTATGTATATTTCTTCTAGTGATTAAAACACTTTGTCTGAAGTAGCCGGGTGTGGTGGCGCACGCTTGTAATCCCAGTACTTTGGGAGGCGGAGACTGGAGGATCCGGGTTTGCGGCCAGCCTCAGCTCTCTCTCTCTCTCTCTCTCTTTCTCTCTCCCTGTCTCTCTCTCTCTCTCTCTCTCTCTCCCTCTCTACTTAGTGAGGCCCTCCGCAACTTCGTGAGACCTGGTTTCAAAATAAAGGATAAAAAATAGGGCCGGGGTTATAGCGCGGAGGTAGAACGCCCCTGGGTTCAATCCCTGGTACCGCAAAAAAAAATAAATAAATAAATAAAATAAATAAATAAAACAAAACACTATGTCTGACGTAATGTATTTATGGAAGATATAACAGTAAAAATGATGTATTTAGAACTCCACTTATTTTAGAAATTTGTATATTATTATAATTACTTGAAGTTATTAATCTCTAGTTCTATGCCTCATACTTGAAAATAAAATTAAATGCATATTTACCAAACATAGTATAGTATATATTCTATGTATCAAGTGCCCTTTCAAGTCACTGTATATATATTTTCTCATTTAATTCTCACATGAGCTTTAATATTATTAATCTACTTTATAGTTAAATAAATTGAGGGGAAAAGAGGTTGATTTTCCCAAGCATACTCAGCAAAAAACCCCCAAAAAGCAACAACAAAAAAATGCCAATGGTGTTAGAAAAACCCAGCGTGTCTGATTCTAGAGCTTTTTACCATAATCCTCTATATAATTGAGGTCAGTAGTATCCTCATTATACAAGGAAGGAAAAAGAGACTCAGAAAAATAAAGTTATCCAAAATAAGGTAAATGAGCAAGAGTTTCAATTGAGTCAGTTTAACTCCAAATTCCAACTTGTTTTGCTATATTGTACCTGGATTGTCAAATCAGACGTAGCAAAGATGTAGAGACTATTTGAAGTGAATAAGAATAAGAACAGGGTAGTCGAAGACCTGCTTGGAGTATCTATGTCCAGCAGCTAAGTGCTTATCTGGTTGCCCCATAGGCTAAAGTCAGTTTGTATCTATAATATCTTTCTTTATAGTGATACTAAGCACATTGCAGGAGCAAGCATCTTTTATGCTCTTGCCTAAGGCTTATATTTTCAATGAACTAAGAAGCCAGTGAGGTCCACAGGGATGTTTGGGGGGCTCATAGTTGCTGCTCGTGCTGTTTACTTGAGTGAATTTGGGGTCTCCTCTTTGATTTGCACAGGCAGGACTCTTTATTTTATTTTATCTTATTTTTTTGCGGTACCAGGGATTGAACGCAGGGGCGTTCTACCTCGGCGCTACACCCCCGGCCCTATTTTTTATACTTTATTTTGAAACCGGGTCTCACGAAGTTGCGGAGGGCCTCACTAAGTAGAGAGAGAGAGAGACAGAGAGAGAGACAGAGACAGAGAGAGAAAGAGACAGACAGAGAGAGAGAGAGAGCTGAGGCTGGCCTCGAACCAGGATCCTCCGGTCTCCGCCTCCCAAAGTACTGGGATTACAAGCGTGCGCCACCACACCCGGCCAGGCAGGACTCTGTAGAGCTTGGTTTGGCTCAGAGGTATTTTAGAGAGTTTGAGACAGCATTTGGAATGCCCAGTACTGTCCTTAGGAACTGCTTCAAGAAACACAAACTCTTCAGAATTGTGTGTGGGACGGGGGGGGGGGGGAATATACTTGAAAGGAAGAGTATACTTTTTTCTTAGAGAATGTGTACCTACTTGTGATCCACCAATCTGTTGTTGCATATTTACAGAGGACTACTTTAACTACATGGTAATTGTTTAATAGTTGAAGAAGAAAAGTAAAGAAAAACACACATAGAGTTTTACAGAACATAATGAGGAACAATTCTTTGCAAATGAGAATGATTTGTTGTGGCCTTTTTACATGGTGTACAATGACTAAGCTGTTGATCCCGGACTAGTAGTTTTTACAATTTGGATAGCTGTCCTCATATTTCTAATTCTTGAGGGATAAAAATTAAAGAAATGCGGAGGAGACGTTTGTGGGTAGGGTAAAAAGTATGGACTAGTAGTAGTCACAGAGAGAAAAAGGCAGTTTTATAGGGGGTAAGAGTTATAAACTTAATTCCAGGAAGCATGAAAAGAAACTTTGGGTACCCTAGATGAATTATGCATCTGTTGGCTTTGCTAACTTTAATTATTCTTCAATAATAGAAATGGAGGCACAGGAGAGAAGTTTTTGAATCTTAAATGTGGAGCTATTTCTACCTAAAACTAAATGTGACATTTTATAAATGCTTAAAATTTTTTTTAATGCTTTAGAGATTTCTCATGAGCTTCTTGCTGTTGTTGGAACTGAGTGATAATAAGTACCCACTTTTTGAAGAACAGGGATTCCTTTGGGAGATACTGAAGATGCATGTAAGGGGGTTTGCAAATCAACAGTGAGGTAAAAAATCAAACATGAAACAAAGGAGTCACGTGAGAGGGCACATTTTAATAGATATTATACACGATGCGGTTTAGAGGAAAGGACAGGTTCCCTGGAGGAAATGGAACTGAAGCTAGATTTTGATGGATGGATGAGGTTTAGGAAAGAAGATGGGCAAAGGGGAAGTCTCTTTAAGGCAGAGGACTGATAGATGGGGTCTTGGCAACCTGAAGATGTCCCTGATGCTCCCAGGGCAGGAGGAGGCTGGCCCTTAGCATAGCTGGAGAAAACAAGAGAAGAGAAGCTGAGGTGGAATGAGGGAGAGGCTCACCTGGCCAGCCCTATTAGAGTCAAAGATTGTTGTGTATTTGAATCCTTGAGGGTTCATGGAAATCACCCAGAGTGTGATTAAAGAACCCGAAGAAAATCTCTTCTCATTCAATTTCCTTCGATGCTTCCTTTACCAAAAGGTGACCGACTCCTTTTATTAGTTCAAAATCCATTTAAGGGAAACATTTTATTTGGAAATTTGTACTTTTAGTTAAAAGTTTCCCAGTGGGTTGAAAATTTAGGATAATCCCAGATTTCTTTTTTCAGATTTTTCCTCTTTATTATGGTTTCTATAAATATTGATTCACCCTAGAAATGAGTTATGGGTAGGAGGGATTTTTTTTTAAACTATAGAACATAGCATTCCAGGAAAACCTCATTTCTGTTGATGAATAGCTATTGGCATACAGAAATCTGGCATGTGGTTGAGAAGAAGGGATCCAGCTGACACGAGAAAAGCTTGAGAAGGAAACCATAATCCCCCTCCAAATTCACTGCTTATTAGAGGAGCTAAAATGATTAAGCAGCTGGAGGTTTTGATGTATGAGGAAAGATTAAAAGAATTACATGTGTGTAGGTTGGCTGAAGCTCTAAGGCGTGTGTGCGCATGTGTGTGGGTTGGGGACCTGATAGTCATTTGCTGATAATTGAAGGTATAAGCCCCCAAAGAGGAGAGGGATTGTGAAGATGGTCTTTCGGGGATTATCTAAGGGTAATGAATGAAATGAGAAGAAGAAAAAAAATCGTTTCATCAGGAAGACTTTCACAATGGGCGAGATTTAAGAGGACATAAAATAATTCTCCCAGGAGAGGCGGTGAAGTTCCCATCCCTTGAGTCATTTAGAGGAGGCCTATAAAGTTTTGAAAGTGTGTGACACTGTGCTGGTGGGGGAACAGATTTGGTAACCAGGACCATCCCCTGTCCTGATGTTTTACAGCTCCATTTCTAAGATGAATCAATTGGTAAACAATAAATTTGGGAACTGCCCAGGAACTGAGTCTCTCTTATCTCACTGATAATTTTCTTCAAGTAATAAGACATGTTCCACACCTCTTCCTCTTCTGATCTCCACACACTGTCCTTGACGTTATCAGTTCTTAAGGAACATCAAGGTCCAGGGATAGAGGAATTGCAAGTTTAAAAGGATAAACAGCATGTAATTCAGCAGTTGGTCATATTAATGACCCTTCCCTGCACTACAATCTCTTTTCCAAACATGACTGCTGTTATGAGGACTGTAGACATTGTGCTCCTTATTTGAGCTATGCTGCCTTTGCAAATTACATTGGTGGAGGCTAGCCTTTCTTCAGTACCATGACTAGGCAGAATTTCTTTGGGGTGACTTAATAATGAGGATAAAAGTATGTGTATATTTATAATTTGCAAAAACTAGAAGAGGTGCGATCTTGGCACACTTTGTTTTAATTCCAGTGCAATAATAAAAAAGAATCTCATGACTTTGTAGGGTTCTGTATTTTTGATCTTGTAGTTTCTTCTGTTTTTTTCCCCTGTGGGAGGAATGAATACTGATTCTTGCACAAAGATTTATGTAAATGTTTTTCTTCACAGTGTATTGTTTATATAAATAATAACTAGAAGACACCTAAATATTCAATAGTAAAAGTTTTGTCATGTCCTTTTGGTAGACTGTCACAGTTGCAAAACTTATGGTTTTCAAGAATATATAATGGCATGCAAAAATGTACATGATAATGTTGGAAGAAGCAAACAGAACATTCAGATACAATAGCATCCTAAATGTATGAATGAGACAGATGAATAGATGGACATTTATCTCGCCTTTCTACCTTTGAGTAATGAGATTATGAGAAATACTAATTTATTTCTTCATACCCATTTATACATTCTGTAATTAACATATATAACTTGCCACACCTGTTTTTCAAGCAAATTTAAAAAGTGGGTCTTTGTATATGAGTGTTTTTTTTTTTTTGCGGTACCAGGGATTGAACGCAGGGGCGTTCTACATCCGCGTTACGCCCCCGGCCCTATTTTTTATACTTTATTTTTGAAACCGGGTCTCACGAAGTTGCGGAGGGCCTCACTAAGTAGAGAGAGAGAGAGAGAGAGAGAGAGAGAGAGAGAGAGAGAGAGACAAGGAGAGAGAGAGCGAGAGAGCTGAGGCTGGCCGCGAACCCGGATCCTCTGGTCTCTGCCTCCCAAAGTACTGGGATTACAAGCGTGCGCCACCATGCCCGGCTCTATATGAGTGTTTTGTACTAAGCAATAGACTACATGCACAGAGCTGAAAGTAAACTTTTCTACATAAAAAAGTAAACTAGGCAGAAACACTTGTGGTATGTCTGTATAATTTAGAAAGTGGGAAATCCATTATTTAATTTTCTCATACAAAACATTTTTTAATGAATTGAAACTAGAAGAAAATTGAAGATGGGCCTATGTCAGAATTTTACAAGGTACTCTAGTGTATCAAAATATTTTATGATGTTTACTTCAAAGAAAGCTTCCATTGAGGTGTAATATTAGACATTTTAAACAGCAGTAATAAGGTCTCTAGTCTTCTTTTTTCTAAATGATGCTGGGGATAGAATGCAGGGCCTCCTGCTTACTAGGCAAGTACTCTACCACTGAGCTACATCCCTGGCCCTCTAGTCTGGACTTTAACATGATGAAGTATATTTCTGACTCTTCAAGAGAGAGATGTTATGATATCATGTTTAACAATAAATCAATAAAGGGATTACTATGAAAATCAGGAAAAAAATTTCTGTTATTACCTTTATAACTAAATTTTTCTTATTATTTAGCATTATTATAGAAGATCAAAATTATGAAAACAAATAATTATAAGAATTAGAAGAAAAATTATCCAGTGAAAGCAGTTACACATATGGAAGAAATTCATGAAACCCTTACAAATGAAAATATAAAACTTTATCCATTCATTCTACAAATATTTATTGTGTTCCTATAGTAGGCCTGGTATTCTCTGAGGGCCTGTAGCTTCATCAGAGAAGAAAATAAATAAATAAATAAATAAATAAATAAATAAAAGTCCCTGTCACTGAAGAACTTTCATTATGGTAAACTTGAAATCTTCTAAACATTGTAAGTTTCTGTATGTGCACACTAGATGTTGTAAAAATAATCTCTACATAAAGATTTGCTTTGGGTTGTTTTTTACTAGAAGTAGAAATGAGGTGGCGCCTGCCTCTGATCCCAGGGGCTCCTGAGGCTGAGGCAGTAGGATCACAATTTCAAGGCCAACCTTGGTAACATGGAGAGACTCTGTCTCAAAATAAAAGATAAAAAGGGCTGGTGATGTAGCTCAGAGGTATAGCACTTCAAGGTTTAATACCCTGCACGAAAAAAAAAAAAGTGGAAGCTGTGAACTAAAACAAGATATAATAACATAAGTAATTATCTAAGCATTTTTATTGAGTTTTAAACATTTTTACATCAGTTTAAGATGCCCTATTCTATGCATATAAAATATATATATATACACAAGTCAGGCATGGTGGCACATGCCTGTAATCCCAGTGCTTGGGAGGCTGACACAGGATTACAGGTTTGAGGCCAGCCTCATCAACTTAGTGAGACCCTATTTCAAAATAAAAAATAAAATGGGGCTGGGGGTGTAGCTCAGAGGTAGAACACCCCTGGATTCAATCCCCAGTACCACAAAAAATATGCATATATACACATGTGTGCATATTCTATTTTATTAATCTGCCTCTTCTACTTTACATATGAAGAGGCAGAGTGACAGACATATGAACTAACTTTAATAATTAATAATAGCTAATAAATGAATATATTTTAATAACAAGTAAAATACTATTCAATAAATTGGAAAGCCAAAATCGAGACCAAACAGTCTAGCTTCCAGGTGCCCCCTCTTACCCACCATGCTGTTGAAATGGTAGCACCTGGATTTTCTACTGCTTCTCTGGCTCGAGAATGTATCTGTGGCTGATTTCTCTGAAGATTTGATGCCATAGAAAGTAGTAAGTTATATTTAAGGGCAGCAACACCAATCACTTGCAACTGCTCTTACAAAGCACTGCTCTTAGAAGTTCTGCTGCCAGTAAGGGATTTGATGTTCTTCTTCCTGGGGACCTAGCTCACCAGCTTCCTTGTCTTCTTGTTCTTTCTGTTCTCCTTCAGGATGGCCAGAGACTTGAAAAGTATGCCCTTTCCGTTGCATATGTGTTTAATTCTCTTTTTCTTTCTTCTGACCCATACTAGCCATAGTCTGACGGTTCTCATCCTACAGCCGGAAAACTCTCTATGCTTTTTCTTAAACAAAAAGCATTTTCTTTCCTAAAAGTGGTTCTGATGTCAGTTGTTAAATTCTCCTTTTTCTTCTCTCATTGTGCATTTTTTGGCTCACACTGGTTAATTAGTCCTGACTTTATTTTAACTTTAATGTTTTGTTCATTGAAAATTTTTGCATTCATTCTGAGTTTTAAATATTTGCCAGAGCCCGCCGGCAAAGTCGATTGGTCCCTGAAATGGGGAGTGAGGATTAAGAAAAAACAAGAAGAAAGACAAGAGACAAGAGGAAAAACTAGAGATAGCTTCGGGAGGACTGCAGTCAATACCACAGCCTTTTTGGGAGGGCTAGCAGGCATCCACACTGCAGCCACGACTTTATTCAGTCCAGTCCTTAAATACCTTTTTTCGAGTGTCAGATCTTTACAAAAATGATCCAAAAGTGGATCAACAATCATGATAACAAGCTGAAGATAATCCTTACAAGGGATCAACAATCATGATAACAATCAGAAGATAATCCTTAACAAGAGATTAACCACCCTTTCTCCTCCCTAGATTAAGAAACTCCCTCTTCTGAGAACTTCCCTCTATAATATCAGCAAATCCTGATCAGCTCATTTGGTAGAGCTTTTACCTTCTTAGGCCGTTTATGCAACTTAGAGTCTTAAGATAGGGAAATGGTCCCCGACAAATATTATTGCATCAAAATATGATTTATCTTATTTCCTGAGTCTTTTGGCACTCTCTTGAATTTTGTGGTCAAGTCACGTACCCCACTTTCCTAGTTTAAATCCTGGTCTCTGCACTCAAAGCAAAATCATGGCACGAGTTTTTTCTAGTAGATGTAATTCCTTTTTTGTGTGGTACCAGGGATTGAACCCAGGGCGTTCTACTTCTGAGCTACACCCCCAGCCCTATTTTTTTTAATTCTTTTTTTTGTTCTTTATTTTGAAACAGGGTCTCGCTAAGCTGCGGAGGGCCTCACTAAGTAGCTGAGGCTGGCCGCGAACCCAGATCCTCCGGTCTCAGCCTCCCAAGTACTGGGATTACAAGCGTCCGGCTTAGATGTAATTTAAATACATTTTTTTCTTGATTTTTCCCTCATAGAGCTGAAATGACTTGCCAATTTTTTATTATCTTCAGATCATTTTCAAGTCATTTTAGCTAGGTAACAATTGGAGTTATCCAATTGGATAAATGGAGGTGTCCATTTAAAAAATTTCCATCTGTTGGGGAACCTAGAAGCACTTGACCAACAAAATGAGTTTCTGCTCATTTTTTAAGTCTTGATCTGTTGCAGCATATTACAGAAAGCTTCTGGAATTTGGTATAATCACGTAGTTCTGAAAAAATCTAAATAATTTAGCACAGGCTGTATTTGTAAATCTCAAGATTACAAAAACAAACATAACTTTTAGGTATTTTTATGTTTTCAGAAGTTATCCTTCCCAGAAAAAAATGCTATTCTATTTTATATAAATGTAGAAATACTAGCTTTTGAGAGATTATTGTAGGAGATTTTTACATGGCTTCAGATATTGGGTTATTAAGTGTGGAGGAAGGCAACAGAGGAGAAGAGTCGTGAATGACTTTGAGGACCATGCATTGCATCCATCATTTAAGAATTATTATTGCTGGGCGTGGTGACGCACGCTTGTAATCCCAGTACTTTGGGAGGTGGAGACCGGAGGATCCGGGTTCGCGGTCAGCCTCAGCTCTCTCTCCCTGTCTCTCTATCTCTCTCTCTCTCCTTAGTGGGGCCCTCCACAACTTTGTGAGACCCGGTTTCAAAATAAAGTATAAAAAATAGGGCTGGGGGCATAGCGCGGAGGTAAAACGCCCCCACGTTCAATCCCCGGTACCGCAAAAAAAAAAATTAAGAATTATTATTTATATTCTTTTGGATGTTAACGTAGAATTATTATGAAAATGTGGTAATTAATCTTTTTGAGGCATCAGAGCATCAGATTAAGTAAAATAAGGACTGAATAGAAGCCAGGTGTGGTGGCACACTCCTGTAATCCCAGTACTTGGGAGGCTGAGACAGGAGGATTGAGGGTTCAAGACCGGCCTTAAAAATGTACCGAAACTCTCAGCAACCTAGCTAGACCCTGTTTCAAAAAGTAAAAAATAAAAAGGGTTGGGGGTAGAGTTTGGAGGTAGAATGACCCTTGGTTCAATCCCCAGTACCAAAAAGCAAAAGCAAACAAAACAAAAACCCACCAAAAAAAAAAAAAAAAACAACCAGAATAGGAAGAATGTAGATAGAGCCTAAGGCCAATTTGAGGTCCAAATGCGGAACATTTGGGGACTCAATTTTCTATATTTGAGTCATGTATTTAGATGAAGGAAAGGGAGGCGTTTAGTACAAAGAGGTTAAGGCAAAATATTTTTGTTGACTCTCTGCACCCAGTAATTACAGCTGATGAGATGAGCAGTATGGCAGGCAGCCTGCTTCACTCAGCAAGTCCTTGGTTCACCTCCAGCTGACCACTGGTCAACAGGGTCTTCTCACTGTGTAATTAATTAACCCTGGCAGACCTTCAACGTTTTCATTACCTTGGCAGAAAGTGGGCTTTCCCCT